>PVIH01025798.1:0-19934 GCA_004025045.1 Sigmodon hispidus | reverse complement strand
GATTTTATTGAAAACATTATCTGTGCCTTTGAGCTGGTATTCTTCTCCTTCTTCTATTCCTATTATTCTCAAATTAGGTCTTTTCATGATGTCCCAGATTTCCTGAACATTTTGAGTTATGGCTTTTTTAGTTTTACTATTTTCTTTGACTGATATATCTATTTGAGCTACTGAGTCTTCCACTTCAGAGATTCTATCTGCCATCTCTTGAACTCTGTTCGTTATGCTTGTATCTGTAGTTACAGCTTTTTTCTTCAGGTTTTCTATTTCCATTTTTGCCTCATTTTGCACCTTTTTTATTGCTTCTATTTCAGCTTTTATTTCAGCTTTTAGTTCCTGGCATGTTTCTTTCATAGATTTGTTCATCTCTTCCAATTTTTTGTTTGTATTTTCTTCTATTTCTTTAAGGCTTTTTTTCATATCTTCTTTGATAGCTTCGATGAACATCAAAAAGGAATTTTTGGTGTTGCTTCCTTCTGTTTCCTCTTCATTGCTCAGTTTAGGCCTTGTATTTGTAGGATCGCCACTCTCTTCTGGAGTTACCATGATGTCCTTTGTAGTATTATGTAATTTTTTGCACTGACGTTTGCCCATGGCTTCAGTGGTTCACGATTAGATGGGTCCTGGTCGGTTGTGGCACTCGGGTTTGTATGCCTCCTGTCACCTTTCTGGTCAGGGTCTGATTCTGTCTTTCAGAGACCCCTGCAGTTGTTGGTTCGCCCAGCTCGAGGTCGTGGCAGGGTTTCCCTCAGCAGGAGCTGTGGATGTGGTCAGGGGCAGAGTTTACCTGCCCCTGCTCCAGAGAGCGCTGGGATTCTGCAGCCAGCACTGGGTCCCGGGAGCTGAACCAGAAGCAATGGGAGCTCAACTTTCCCTCCCAGGCCGGGGATATAGGCGCTGAGGCCTCCTGCCCCCTCCTGACCTCTGGGCGGGGTCTGAATCTGCCCTTCAGAGACCCCTGTAGTTGGTTCGCTCAGTTCGAGGTTATGGCGGGGCTTCCCTCAGCAGGAGCTGTGGATGTGGTCAGGGTCAGAGTTTACCTGCCCCTGCTCCAGAGAGTGCTGGGATTCTGCAGCCAGCACTGGGTCCCTGGAGCTGAACCGGAAGCAATGGTCCTCTAGCATCTTTATAAAGTTATCTTTAAGGTTGTTTTCTTCCTATTCATCTTCATTAGCATATTCAGGTCTGGCTGTTGTAGAACCACTAGGTTCTGGTGGTAGTGCTATGTTGCTCTTTATGATGTTGGGTGTATTCTTAAAATGCCAGTTTACCTATCTGAGTTTGAGGTAATTATAAGTGTTGAGTCTTGTGATATCTTTGTTAGGTAGGTCTTTTGTTCCTTTATTGCTTTTTGTTTGTTTTTGCCTGAATGACCAAGGATTCTGGTGATTGGCTGATTGTCAGGTTAAGTTGGGTTGTCTCAATTGAGGTTTGTGGGGGTTGGGTGTCTAGTTCCAGCATTTGGAAATAGTCCAGTTCTACTGGCTGGTGTGGGCTTCACTTGTACCTATGAGGTCTGTTCTTCCAATTGGTGTAGGTTTTACCTGTGCCTGCTCTCCCAGCTGGTGTGGGCGGCACTTGTGTCTGTGGGATCCACTGAAGTTTTTGGAAAGGCTGTTCACAGGAAGGATGTTTTTCTATTACCTGGTGGATGGAGGCAGTGCTTGTGCTTCTAAGGGCTCTTCTTCTTTTTCTTTTTTAAACTTTTATTTAACGAACAAACAAAAAATTTTTCCCATACTCTCCACTGCTCTCCTTCCCTCAGACTCCCCCTCACTCCCACTAGCCATTCCCCAGGGATGGCAAGGAATCCCAAGGTGAGTCAGTTTTGTCTGGCATATCCAGTTGAGATAGGTCTGAGACCCTCCCTCCAGTATCAAGGATGATTAAGGTGTTCCTCTGTAGAAATGGGCTACAAGATGTTGGTTCATGCACCAGGAATAAATTCTGGTCCTACTGCAAGAGGCTCCATAAACTGGCCACACTATTAGGCTCTACATTTGGAGGGTTTAGTTCCTTTTCATAAAGGTTTCTCAGCAGTTATTTCAGAGCCAGTGAGCTTCTAATTGCTTGGTTAGCCACCTCTGTGGGTCTTACTCTCATGATCCTGATCCCTCAGGAGTATGTGAGAAAAGAAAGAGAGTATATGAGAGAGAGAAGAAAGTACATGGGCTCTTCTTCCAAGTGGTGGAGGTGAGGTTTGTGACTCTAGGGGTTGCTGATGTTGTGGGAGATAGTTATAGCTGGGGATGATGGGTTCAGTGGGTTTGGGTGGTGGAGTGGGTCTTACAGGTTACAGAATCCAATGGGTGGCTGTGGTGGTGGAGCAGCCTGTCAGCAGGACTTTAACCAGCTTGTTGGCTGTTGGGGCTGAAATGGAAAGGGAAAGGGTATGGGAAGTGCCCCGGGGCTTAGGGACTAGGAATTGAGGCACTTTATCTGATGACCAGTCACTCACCTTTCCTTCTAATTAGTGCAGGTGGGGCTTGTGCCTCTAGGGGCTGTTGATCTTGTGTGTGGTGGTGGTGGGGATTGTTGGCCAGGGAAAAATAATGGATTCAGTGAATTTGGGCAATGGAATGGATTACAGAATCCAATGGGTGGCAGCAATGGTGAATCAGCCCGCAGGCCTCTATATTCTCAATGAGCAAATAACTTGATTTTTTTGTTGTTGTTGTTTGTGTTTTAGGTCCTAGGGTCAAAATATCTAGCTTTTTATGTACATTTCTCACAAAGCAACCATCACCAGAATTTAAGTGCACAATACCATTTTTGCTCCAAGGTACTTGCTTTTATTTTTAATTAAGACTGTTGCATTTTACATGGCAAATCTCATGTCTGATAATATCTTTTCTCTGCCTAGGGGATGTGAGTTAGCATCACCATCTCTGCCATCAATGATAATAATCACCATCTGCATCCATTATCTACTTCTGCTTAGCATATTACCTAGAAATCTATTGACTTAAAGCAACAGCATATATTAATTATCTTATCATTTCTATGAGACTTCACTTTGGGAAAGAGGGAGGCAATCTGTGTGTGGCCCCTTTGAAAGTGGAATTATGATGTAGTTTGGGGCTAGAGTCATTTAAGTCTTGCCTGAGGCTGTAGGACTCATCTCTAGAGAAACCCCAAAAGCTGTAAATTGTTATTGGTTGATAGCAGGAGTCCTTACTTCCCTGCCATGCTCTTCTCCATGGAGTTCATGCTAGCTTTTCCTCTAAAGCAAGGAGGAGGATCCAATATCTTTCCTTAGAAGTCACAGAACATTATTGTCTTTATATCCACTTAGTTATGTTCTGCTGGGTGTAGAGGAGTCTACACCAGGGTGGAGAATGTAGCTGATGTGGCTTGTGGGTGGCCATCTTGGAGTTTGGATGTCATTCCACTGCCATACACTTTTGAGTGAAGGATTGACTTCAGCAATGAGGAATGTATAAATATCCAGGCAAAGAGCTCTCTAGACAGACTTTCCTGGAGAAGAAAATTGTCTTTTTCACTCTTGACGTGCCATTCTTTACTTTTCAGCTAGAAAAAGGCAACAATAATTTCTATCTAAACTTCATGCCAATTAACATGGTAATTACAAGATGGTAGCTGGTTTTACATGATAATTGATGATAATTGCTTCCTGTTTTAATTGGGGTATAAACAAATATAATAGGAACTCAAGTCTCTCCTCAAAGGAGAGAGGGAAAAAAAAAATCAAACAAGGAAATTTGTCAAAGTCACTTGTTAGCTGATAAGGAGTTAACAAATCCATCTTACATGTCTCCAAGTCATGAAAACATCTGCTGGTGATGCTCAGCACTTCCTGGGAGCTGGCAAGGACTCCGGTGAGAATGAGAATACCCGGCTGGCTCCAAGTTGTTGCTGGGATATGTACTGCAGCTCAGCTTCTCACAGAAGTGGTGCCAGTGTGCTGAAGTGTATAAATGCTGCCAGTGCTGGAGTCCAGAGTAAGCTCATCAGTCACTAGCAGGTTTCTCCAAAATGAAGTGCTCCAAGCAAAATCAGGGCTAGTACTGGCTTTGTACTACTTTTGTTTGTTTGTTTTTGCAAAATTTTCTAGAATTCTGTGTGCTATAATCATTCTATATTTGTTTCTTTCACTTCAAATTTTATAAGGTATGATTCACTGATTTCTTTAGAATTTCACTGAACTCCAACAAGAGTCTTAATCTCTGTTCACCTTTCTATGTAGCCCACCTAGCCAGGAAAAGGGCTTCTAAAATGCACTGAGATGGATGTAGAGTAGAGGGATGCTTCCAGAAGGTGGTGGAGGTAATGCTGCAACAGCATCTTTCATGCTCTTCTTTACTAAGGTAGGTTTACCAGACACTGAAAAAGGGACCTATTTCATATTTGGTAACTAAAGATATAATTATTATAAAATGTATAACCTTACAAAGTAGGAAAAAGTCTCTTAAATGTGATCCTCTAGCATAAGGATAATTAAGCATAAATGATTCTGTCCTTTATTGGTGAATGGTACATACTATGATTTAACATCATTCTTTCTTACCATCAATCTCAGTGATATTAGATTTTTCTTAGACCATAGACTCTTGAGATGATTGCACTGGTGTGCTCAGTTCATAGTCATAAATCCTACTCAGCTGAAACAATAACTTGGCTAGGTTGAATTTAGGAAAAAGCATCCACCCACCCAAATTTTCTCTCTACTTTCCTTCTTTCAGCTTTTCCTTTGGTAAGGCTTAATTCTTTTATTCCATGGATATCAGTTTTCTTGGAGAAAGGCTGTTTGAATTGGAGATTGACTTGTATATTAAATTTCAAGTGCTTAGGACCCGGACAGTGAGTCCAGGGTTAGGATAACCTCACATCTTCTATCAGTTTAGACTCTTGAATTAATGAAGCTCAAAGGAGACTGTTTGCTCTAGTTCTAAGTAATTAAATGTCTGATGAGTCCAGATGGGATCCTTGAAGAAACCTTGGTGATAAAACAAGATTTGGAAGTGCTAAATTTTACTTCTGGATTTTTAAAACTTTCTACTGGTTGTACTAATTGCTAGTTTTGTATCAAGTATACCCTGTGCTTTTCACATAAAATTCCATTTCACTACTGTCATTTGGAGTGACAGAATGATGGGGACTTGTGTGACATGGATTAATGGTCCTTAGTGACATTCTTAGTGCTAATATTTAGGGTACAGGGGGAAAGCAGGAGGAAATGGAAAATCATGTTCTGGTTTTTATGAACCTGATTTGGATAGGTGTGAGAGCACATCACTTCTGCCCTCATTTCATTGGCAGAAATTCAAATCCCTGTCAATGCTCAAATGGACAGCAAATTCTTTAGGCTTTATCTTTGCAGTTCAATTGCTTCCTAGAAATACTAAGGCTGGAATCTTTTAAAAATTCAATGCTAGAACATTTATATGGATTTTTAAGTTGTCAAAAATATCTCTCTATTGTTCTTAAATCTTACCGCAGAATTTCTAATGACTTCTGTTAGATAATTCACCTAACCATAACTGGAGGTAGGAGCATTTGTGGAATATTATTGTGAGGAGTGTCACTTTTGTTGATGCTGTGGAACATTTGCTTTAATGATGCAAAGATGTGTTGCATTCTTACAGGTTGCATTTGTTTATCTCTTTGAAGCTGTGGTTCTTTGCCTGAAACACCTGATGCTTAATAAAGAGTTAACAGCCAATAAGTAAGGCAGAAGGAAGAATAGGCGAGGCTAGCTGGCATAGAGAATAAGGAGAAGGAGAAATAAGAGGCAAGAGCAGGAGGGAGGACCCAGCACCCAGCCAGCTATGGAGTGAGAGAAAGATTTATAGAAGTAAGTGACTGGTAAAAGCCCAGAGGCATAAGGTTGATGTGATAATTTAAAGTTTAAGAAAAACTGGCAAAAAATAAGCCAAGCTAAGTCCAGGTATTTATAATTAAGAATAAGCCTCCATGTGTGATTTATTTGGGTGGTAGGCTCTCTGCCAAAAGCCAAAAGAATAAAGAGCAAAAACAACCAACAATAGAAAAAATATTTAGAAGTATACTTTCAATTTGATTTAAGTTTTTGGAGTCCTATAATGAAGAGATTGTTCAAATTATTTCAGAACCCCTTGAGGGGAATTATCTAAAAGCCTAGCACTGGAGATGAAGTATCCAAAGAAAGGCACAGTGCCAGTTTTGGTTGGAGGTAGATTAGAGTAAAGCCAAACCTCACTGAATTAAGAGTAATAGCCAGAGAGGGGACTAAGGTACATTTTGTTTTTGCTTTAGAAGATATTTTATTATGGTAGACTTTTGGGACCCTTATACCCAGGATGTTGAGTTTCAAGGGCCTTGGTTTCTTCTCAGTTTGAGACTCACCTAAACCAAAGCATTATAATCTGAACTTTGTTAAGAGATTCAAATAGGTCATGTGCATTTTAACAGGAAGGCAGCTTCAATTCCAAAGCATTACCAGCCTAGCTTAGGTGTTCAGTTCAGTTACATAATTCTGCTTAATTTCCCCTGTCATTTGTTCTGGTACTACTTCTGTCTGTCTGACACAATCTGACCTGATTAGAACCAAAGTGTTATATTTTAATCTATCAAACTGAAGCATGGTTTAGAAAGGGATCCTGACTATTCTGTATACTATTTATATAGTACTGGGAAAAGTATTTTACTCTAAGCCTTTTTTCTATCCATTAAACAGGGATAATATTTAATCTTTTCCAATATTATCATGATTTATGTGATATGATAATAACCTTGTAGTAGTTAATAAATGGCATGTGATAGCCTCTCAATAATTATAACTTCAATTACTATAATCCACTTCTTTTTTAAGGTATTGTGTGTAGCTACCTTATGTGCAAGTTCTAGAAAACTATTATGGTTTACTCTTACTTTTGCTGGTTAGTGGAAATATATTTGGTACCTTAGTTTCACCAGCGTTTCTCAGACTGAGTAATGCATACCTTCTAAATAACATAAATTTGCTTCTCATGCCCCGGAGATTGAGTTATATAAGGTCAAAGTGTTGGCAGGTGAGATATCTGTTGGACGTCTCTTACTAACAGATGACACCATTTAGGTTATTTATGTTGCTGATTAAATGAAAAGACAGAAGAATGAAAGAGGATTAATACACATAATGAATGAACAGAAGATAAGAGGATTGAATATCCCAATCCACTAATGAGGCAGAGCCCTTTCAACTTAATTACTTCCTAAAAGTCTCTACCTCTTAATATCACCACAATGGTGATTATACTTCAACACTAATTTTAAAGAGCTTTAGATTATAGTACATAAAACTACCAGTGTCTATATATTATATGGCACTATACCTGGGACAATGTAGACAAACGTTTAATTATCCCAGATAGAGAACCAACAACAAGACAAAGTAAAGATATCATCAAAGTAAATTCAACGAACTGAAGAGTTCTATTGGTGAGGGATAATTTATAGGAGCAGGTACAATTCCAGGCATTTGCATCACCAAAAGCCCATCCAACAAGGGTGACAGCTCAAAAAAGCTGGAAGCCTAGATTTCTCTTTATGACTTAAAAGAAGCGCAGCAGATTCTAGTCCATCTCTTTGAGGAAGCTCAGCTTCTATGGCAGTGTCTCTCAGTAGTTCTTACAGTTCATGCATGCTTAGAGAATGAGAAGCCTCTTGAATCTGTTCAGTTTCAGAGAATTCCTGAAGCCATGGAGTTGTTTACTTCCCAAGCCTAGTGAGCTTCTTTGCAAAAGAGATGTTTCACCTCCTCTTAGATCATCTTGTTTCACTTTCCATCCAAGAGGGAAGGTTCTAATCTTGTAGGAAATTGCTATAAAACATGTATCTGTGCATACAGCAAAGTGATAAAGGATGAGATTGAGATACATTTACGCTGAGCAATTTTTCAACTTCTCTTAATTCATTTCAATGAAAGTAAGAATTCTCATAGCCACTGTTACCATACACCAACTATTTCATTTTTGTCTCACTCTCTGTTCTTCCTATTTAAAGATTTTTCTGTCATGATCAAATATTGTTTCTCAGAGGAACAAATTTGTCTTACATTTTTTGAGCAAGAACACTAGAAATCAACCCCAAAAGAGATGATAGAATCTAGTTAGCGTCATTTCAGCTCTGACTGGAGAATCTTTCTCATTTTCCTAACTCTAATATCACTCAGAAGTGCTCAGTCTTTTCTTCCTATCCCAACATACTCGTGAAATAGGATCATCCTCCAACAATGACTGGTGGAGAGAGGTATATAAAACCATGTCTTCATGTGGAGACTCAGGGAAAAATAGTAGTTGGTGCTGATTTGATCTAAAACTTTGAATGATTCAAAGTTACTTTCCTGTGCCAAGCTGAGAATTTTGTGTTTGTTCTGGAGTATACATGTGGTATATGCCATTTCCCCATGTTTATACATGTGGAGGCCAGAGGAGAGTATTCAGTGTGTTCCTCTGTTGCTCTTTACCTAATTGACTGAAGAGAGAGCTATTACAGAACTGGAAACTAAATGTTTTATATAGGCTACCTGTCTAGTGAGCTCTTGGGAGCCACCTATCTCTGCCTAACACTGCTGAGGTTCCAAGCATATATGGCCATGCAGAGCTTTCTATGTGAGTGCTGGGAATAAAAACTCAGGCACCCATGTTTGAACCCATGAGTGCTTTTACCCAATGAAACATCTCCTAGCACCACAGCTCGAGAACTGCAAGTTTTCATTGGTTCAACTCTGGGTCCCCTGAGCCTAGTATAGACATTCAATTGATTTTCCTGGATGAATAAGTGTTTTCCAAATGCTGAAGACAAATAAGGGCAAGAATGAAGTCTAAGTAGTGGAGATAAATTGAATGAAAAGCCATATATTGATCATTTACATGGAAAGGCTATTGCACCAGCCACCTTTGGGTTCTTCCTTGGCATTCTCCTCTCTCTCTCTCTCTCTCTCTCTCTCTCTCTCTCTCTCTCTCTCTGTGCCTATGTATACATATACATATATACATATATCTGAATTTGAGCATTTTATCTTTTACTTACCCATGTTTATTTCTGACATCTATGAAATCTATGAAACTTTAGTTCCATATATATATAGTTTCATATATATATATGAGCTAATCTCAAGAATCAATTTAAACTTGGAAGTTTATATCAAATAGTCTTAATATTAGATTGAATTAGGTAGTATGGTGAAAGTTTATGAGTAAGATGTAGATTCTGTCTTCTGAACATTCACAATGTTCACGTGGAGGGCAAGCGTAGGGATATAAACACCTATTGGGCTCCTGTGTGTCAGACAGCAACTATGGAAGGTAGATCTGGAAAATAATAAGAAAAATTAAATATTGTCTCTCTGTCATAGAGTTAAGGTGGTCAGTCATACAATACAATCCTAGAAGGTAGACACTTGGTGAATTCTAGACACCTGAATCAGAGCTTCAGAGACAAAGAAATAGAAGCTAGAGAAATTGTGATTGGAATGAGAATAAAAAAATGTGTCATAACTAGATAAAGAAGATATGTCAAGATATTAACGAGATAGTTGTAAAGTTACAGGCAAAGTTCTTATGTTGGAAGAGAGCCTGGCTCCATCAAAAAGCTAGAGAAAAGGAACTGAGAATGTTTTGGATGGGTTGAATTTACAGATTAAGAGAAGAGATGATTGGTGTGGGCTTATGTTGCTAAGAATTTTGATTTTTATCTTAAGAAAAATGAGAAGCACTGAAAATGGAGCAAAAAGCACATGAGGGAAAATTGCATTTGTGATTTGTTAAACTTATGGTAGCTGTAAAATGGAAATTGGATTGGGTGGCTCAGAGGAAAGAGGCCAGTGGAGCATTTGGAGTTTTACAGATGATCTTTGTAAGTTGTCATTGTTTGTAAATTGCCTGATTATAAGGCCAGTACAAGAAAATCCATAGAAAACAACACAAACAGATAAATTTTAATTAAAAACAAATAAATAGAAAACAATTTTTTTACACATATGAGATATCCAGTTATCTGGCTGAATGTAAGAAACTATTCCCTTTACCACAGTAATAGGGAAGAGAAGCGGCAAGAAACAGATTTGGAAGGTCTGTAAAAATAGTTAAAAGTAGGTGCATAATAATACAAATGAGGACCATAAATCAGAAAAACTGGTTGGGACTTGAGTCTTGAATAGGAACTACACACACACACACACACACACACACACACACACACACACACTTCTCTTTCACTCTGTCTGTCTGTCTCACACACACATACACATATACATACAGACAGATGGACAGACACATACATACAGATAGGCAGACACGCACACAGATACACAGACAGTCAGACAGACAGCCCGACACACCCCTCCTTTGGAAAATTATGTGTTTAATATTATCAGATGACACACTGTTTTCTATTGGCTGCAGACTTGCTGATTCTCATAGATTGGGTATACCTCAGTGGTGGACCATTTGCATGACATACCTAGGGTCCTGGACCACTCCCCAATACCTCAAAACAAAACAAAATTAAAGACTTGGTGCTAGGCAACACACAGAAGAATATACAAGTATGAATAATGAGGAAAATTGTGAAAAAACACTAAAAGAGCTTCCACTTGTTGTCACAGGTAATGCCATCACAGAAATTAGTATGTAATTCTAAATAATCAAATAAAACCTGCAGAAATATATTTAAATGAATTCAGAGATTTGGGGTCTCATATAAGTTAAACTCTGAATGGTAAGTCGTTTTTTCTATTTTATTTTATTGCAGCATTTCTAGCATATAGATCCATGTCTGGCATATAGTAGTGCTGAAATAGTAATTAAATAAAACAGTAAATGAAGAATTAGATTATGTATTTAATGCTGGTGGCACAGCCATATAACTATGAATTTAAGTGAATTCACATATTGTATTTCACAACAGCATTGGTTAAAATAGATTATAGGTTTAACATAAAACTTTAAAGTTGATTAGAAAACTATTACAGTATTTTCGTGAGTCTAGAAGGGCATTCTAACTATGACCCAACTTTCCAGAGCAGGTGACAGCCACAGACTTCATTGGCTCTCGTACACAGTGGCCATTTACTTTGTCTCTGTTCTAGCCTCCCTGGCTCCTCCTCCCCCTTTTCTTTCTCTTTCCCTCTATTTCTGTTTCTTTCTCCTCCTCCTGTCTCAATCCTTTCCTTTCCTTGTTTTGGACATGGAGCAAGAGCTTAGGAACTCTTAGGAAATAATGAGAATGCATTTTTCTTTTCAGTGTGTGTGTGTGTGTGTGTGTGTGTGTCATGTATGTATACATATGTGGGAAAGAGCATGTGAGTATGTGTGTAGAGGCCAAAGGATAATGTTGAATTTATTACTCAAGTACTTTTTACCTTATATCTTGAAGCAGGGTTTTGTAAATGAACCCAGAGCTTGCTGCTTTCCGCTTGCTCTGCAGGGCCTCTATCCCTGTGACTTCAGCACTAGGATTATAGATCGATCAACACAATGAACTGGAGGTTTATGGATGTCAGATTTCCAGGCCTCGTGCTATCATGGGCATCTCCCAACCCTTCAGTTCTCTTACGTTTTGAAAATCCTCCTCAGACTTTGTGTTGGTAACATTATTAGTAATTATTAGTAATGTTTGGTGGCCTTCCATTACTTTCCCAAGAAACCCAGTATTATGCTGACTAGTATCATTTCATTAGAATTAGTATTTCACAAGAGCAAAGATCTTATCAAATATTTATTGGCACCTCAGGGCCTAAAACTGAGCTTATGGTATAGTTGGAACTCAGTAATTATAATTCAGCTAATTCATGATTGGGGTGGAAGGAAGAAATGTAAATCCAGGCAGTATTTACTGAAGAGCAATTGGGATCTTTGCATGAAGGAAGTAAGCTTTTACAATGTTTTGCAAGTGTCCAGGACTGAGGAAGTAGAACAGATGAGGGAAACCAGGAAAGTGGAGGGATTAGGTTGTTAGTGACCTTACCCAAGCTTTACTGCTAGCTGGCTTTGGGGCCTGTGCTGGAACATGTAACGTCTTTGTTGCACATACTCTTATGTTTAAGGTATTTATTTCACAAGAAGCATAATGTATTTGCTTGGTCAGTGTTTCTGCTGTGCTTATGTTTTTTTATTGTCAGTTGATGCCTAATGTGTCATTGGTAGAAGGAAGAACCATGTGTAGTGGTTCATGTCTGTAATCGTAGCACTTGGGTGGTTGAAACTGGATTGTTGTGTTTCAGTTAAACCTGGGCTACATCATGAGTTGCTGGTCAGTCTGAGCCATAGAGTGAGAAGCTGTCTCAAGCCCAGCTGAACTGAATCAAACATGGCATGACATAACAAGAACAAACATAACATCATATCATAAACCTCAGAGTTATATGCCATATAAGATTAGCAACTAACTTCAGAATTTAGAAGAAAAGACAAAAGATAGAGGTAACCAGAAAAAAATCAAACAGGAAGTCCTAAGAGCACCAAAAAGCACACTGATCCTGGAAAGAAAGTGTGAAAAGATGAAGAAGTGGATGCATATTCTTAGTCCTTTCCTAAATAAGGAATGGCATCAGTTTCCTTTACTTAAATTATGCTGGTCCTAGTAAAATGAATGGCTAAGAGATGTTTCTGAGTTTCAGAGGCCAAATCAAAAGAAGCCTGGCAACTTATAGTCAGGCCTTGTGGAAGCAGTCGCTGGTGAAAAAGAGGCATGGTATTGGAATCTGACCATGGAGAAAAACATGCTATGAAGAAGCTTAGGAGGAAATGTGTAGAAAGACTGATGCCCTGGCTTCTCTGAAATATTTCACACTTCCTACTCATGGCCCCAAACCATCCAGAAACAGCACACAAAAGAATTAAAAAATCCCAGATGTGCCAGACTTTCACTCTTTCTGTGGCAGATAGGGTGGAGGGAGATCCGGGCCCACTGAACTCTCTCTGGGGTTGAAATGGGATGGTGAGTGTTGAGGACCCAGATTCCCCGACCCAGTCACCGGACACACACACACACACACACACACACACACACACACACAAACACACACACACACACTCTCTCTCTCTCTGAGTTGGAAATCATGTTGAAGCAGGAACTCGTTTTATTGCATCAGGCCAGAACTTTTATATATATATAAATATATATGGCTCTAAAAAGGGGGTGGGAGTCTTGGGTTGCGGTAGGTGGGTGAGGAATAAGTGCCAATAATATTTTACCATGTTAGCAGAGGCTGGGCAGAGGCGGTCTTAGATGGGCTATGCTTACTCACTTACATGTGGAGTTTATGGCCAGAGACAGGTTGTCATACTCTAGGAGAGATTAGGAAATTACACTGGGCCTCAACATTGGGCCTTGGAGGCCCTACACAGATGGAAGAAACAATTGATGATATGGACTCAAGACCCATCAGAATCCCTGCAGCCACCTGCACATTTGGGTCCATCCAACCAAGGCTCTATCATCTCAGAAGAGAGGTGAGCCATTTCTATGTGTATCCACACTTCTAACCCATGAAACTGTGAACATACAGGATCAGTGACTACTGAACATTGAGATGGCTCATTATGTGTAATTGAACACTTGTTCAAGAGAGTCTTGGTTCATTTTCTTGGAGATATTTGCTGAGCGCCTACGGCTGTTTGGTGTTTTGACAATGCTCTATCTTTGAAATGTCCGTATTTGGAGGCATTCTTATGTTCAACTGATATGTAAGGAAACAGATGCTCAGTGAGTTGTAAAAACTTGCCCATGATTGCACTGCTCATCAGAGCTGGGACTCAAGCTCAGATCTTGCTAGAACAAAGCAGAGAGCTTGGCAAGTTGCTTGCTTAAAAAGGTTGATTGTACAGTTGAGGTGGAAGACAATGTGCCTGGGATGCCAGCTACTGCAGAATTCCCCTGTGACTCTGTGGGGAGCAGATGAATTCTGATCAGGCTGCTGATACCAAAAGGGAGTCAGCAGCAGATTGCTCGCAGATGCCACTACAGAGACTTCTCTGGTGAGATTTGTTTTTGGCTGAGCAAGGCGCAGGAAATAAAGTGGAAAATGACTTTCACAGAGAATGTTTGTAGTGATTATCTCTGCAGAAAAACATCTACTGAGTTCCAAATCCTCTAACCCAAATCTGGTTCTATATAGAGAAACCAAGATTAGGGAATGCCTGGTGGACTTAGCTTAGGGGTTTGATAAATGGTCCATGTTTCTCCTCCATAGTACCATTTCAGATGCCCAAGGTGTCAAATATCATCACAGTTACCAATGTAATTAATGACTATTCCTCAATTTGTTAAAAATTGAAGTTAAACATGCAAAATATGCTTTGGGAAACAACGCAGAAAGAAGACACAAGGAATCCTAGGATTTTCTAACTTAGTAATTGTGGTTAGTCATACTAGCTTACCACTGTGCTCAATGTATGAGACCTTGGAAGGCTGAATCTTGGCCTCATGCATCTTTTTCATTTTCTCCAGTCTTTGAGGTCATCACTCAGAGGTGCACTAGGAGATTTTTAGTATAGCTGACTAGTACATTGTCTTGGATTGCTGACTGTGAATTAAATTTCTGTAAGAATTGTTCTAATTTTGTGATTCCTATGATGTGAGCTTCATTAGTTTGTAGTTTTGATTTATGTGGAGTTTACAGCATTCTCTTATCATCCTCTGGTTGTCTGTTGACTCAGTGGTGATGTTCTTGATCCATGCCTGATATTGGTAAAGTGTTTCTTCTTCCTGCTTGGTTAACCATTGTAGAGGTTCTGTTCATCCTATGGATCTTTTAGAGAGCCATCTGTTATTTTCCATTGATTCTCTCATTTTTCCCCTGCTCTCATTTTCATTTAGTTTTGTTTTTATATGTATTATTTTCTTCTGAATATTTTGAGTTTTTTCCCCACACATCTCTTACTCCCTACTGTCAATGTTTGATGTCACATAGTGCCCCCCCCAGTACTGTCTTAAGACACATATATTTCAGAAATTGTGTCCATATCCCCATTTAACCTAATACATTATTTATTCCCGTGTGACTTCATTTTGATAAGTGAAGAACTCAGAAGTTTGTTGCTTAGATTTAACAGCATGATGCTACATGCTTTTTTTTTTAAAAAAACACTTTCTATTTATTTATTTAATTATTTGCCTTGGTGTTTGCCTGGAACTGAAACTACAGACAGTTGTGAGCTGCCATGTGGGTGCTGGGAATCGAACCCGGGTCCTCTGGAAGAGCAGATGGTGCTCTTAACCGCTGAGCCATCTCTCCAGCCCCGTTGCTTAGATTTAAAGTGTTTGACTGGGTATGGTAGCTCATGCATATGATCCCAACACTTTGAAAGAAGCAAGATGATGTTTGCAAGTTGGAGGCCAACATATGGAGTTCCAGGCCAACCTGTGCTACATCATGAGAGACTGTCTTTAAAAATCTTTTTAAGTGTTTGACTTTTTGTTGTTGTTTTTTGTTTTATGCTAATTGTTGAGGATTCTTTGTATGACTTTAATCCTTTTATATTTGATTTTGAGACTCAAATTGTAGTTGAAGGTGGCTTGTTTTCCAAAGTTCATGTGTCAGAAGTTTAGTTCCTAGTATAATAATGTTAAAAGGTAGCATAACTTTTAAGATGTGGAGCCTAGTAGTACATAATTGTCTCTGCCGGTCATTGAGGACACCACCCTTAAAAGGAACTAATGTACCTCTCTTGGGACAAAAAACAAGTAGTTATAAAAAGAATGATTTGACCTTTCAGTCAGTCTCTGGCTTCCTGTCCTACCATGGGACTAATCCTGCCATGATGCCATTTACCATGATGCTATACAGCAAAGAAAACCCCATAGTTTATGTTGCTTAAACTTCGTACCTCCAAATTCATTAGACATAGGAGCACCAGCCTCAAGCATGTTTTTACAGTATGAAATGTAGACTAAAACAACCTGTGTGTGTCGTGTTTCTTGGCACACATTCTGTAAGTATATGATAAGATATGATATGATATGTTTATTCTATTCATATTTGTTAGGATGTTTTATAGATATTGTACCTGTGGGTTGGTGACATAATGACTATTTCAACATTGTTGGCATGTTTTTAGTTTTTTTATAACCTGTTTTAAGAAGGGTATTACTGGGGCTGGAGAGATGGCTCAGTGGTTAAGAGCACTTACTGTTCTCTTGGAAGACCTGAGTTCAATTCCCAGGATGCACATGGCAGCTAACAACTGCCTGTAATTCCAAGATCTGACACCCTTACACAGTTATACATGCAGGCAAAACACCAATTCACATAAAATAAGAATAAAATATTTTTAAAAAAGAAATGTGTTACTCTCTCTAATTATAATCTTAGATTTGTCAAAAGCATGTTTTCATTTTTATTAGGCTTTATCTATCTTTTTGAACCTTTCTTGTGATACATACACATTAGAGTTGCTATGTCTTCATGCCACAAATGCTCCTTTTTGTCTCTGGTAATTTTCTTTAACCTGGTCTATTTCATGTAATATTAGTATAGATACTAACAAATTTTAAATAATGTACTTGTTTCTGTTATTTCATTTTCAACCTATGAGTATCTTTATATTTGTAGTGATTTCTTGTAAACACCTTACAGTTGGGCCATATCCCTCCCTCCCTCTCCCCATTTCTTTGTCATATCCAGAAGGTAGCATTTCAGAACATTCTTCTCTGTTCTCTGGTTCAAATGTTTTTCTCCTCTTCTTTCACCATGTTTTCTAAGCTCTAGTAGGCCAGATATATGTATATTAAGACATATTTAGGATTCTGCACTCACAGTCACATCTTCCTAGTACTTTGACCAGTTATGAATCTCTTCATTCACTACTGCCCACTGTCAAAAGAAGTTTCTCTGACCATTAATGTTTAGAGGGCAGTTGGACAAGCATACCATTTCACCAAATAAAAAATAGTCGGTTCTACCCTAGAGCCTATAACCTTCCTACTCATGGGGTTTATAATACCAGGCAAGGAATTTCTCCTGTGAATCAGGCCACAAGTCCAACTGGTAAGTAGTTGGTTACCCTATAACAGTCCTGCACCATTGCCCCAATGGACAAGATTTGCCTACAGTGTTTGAGTCTCTCTGTTTCCAATTCTAGTATAGACACCTACCCCTCTTTATTCTGACTTTCCTCATTTCTAATTGTTTTAGACTTTCTTCCATATATCCTGTAGAGTGTTCTAATTTTGGATTAATTAAATGAAATTTAGAAAAGTAGAGAACAGAAAGAAAGTTTCCTGAATGTCTTCATTGTTTTTATCTTTTTGTGGGCTGCTTCTGTTAGGATTTTATGGATGCACACGGGAACGTGGCAGAAGGCAGCGGCGGATAGCAGGAGATGCTGAAAGCTGTTTCTATGTAGAAAAGAGCCTTATTTCCAGTGGGTATGGTTATGATTAACCAAGAAGGTTATGATTGTGATAGCAGAGGAGAAAAGAGAAGAAGCAAAGAAGAAAAGAAAAGGAGGGAGCTCCTAGGAGAAACAAAGCCAAGAGATAGAGATTCAGAAGCAGGAATCCTTCTTTAAATGGGCTTGATGGCAGAGCTCAGAGGAGGGCGTGGCTTTAGAGGCTAACAGCATCCTTTTTTTTTTTTTTCCTAATATACCCTAACGCTTTCTCTTCCTTTAACACCACCTTTCTGTTCAGAGGCATTTCTTTAGCCATTTTCACTTTTCAGTTCCAAACATTCGGCTTAGTTCCTCTTCCATAGTTGTTTGCCGGTTGAGACTTCCAACTTGTGTCTGAAGCTTTCATTTCATTTTCCCACTAAATGCGCTTTCATGTAATAATCAAATGCTGTGCTATGGTTTCTTTACTCTTCTAGGTGGTAACCTTAATATTATTATCTCCTTAGTAAACATCTATTGATGAGATCTCTTCACCTTGCTTGAGCCCTTCTTGTTTTTCGTATGCTAAATCATTTTGAAATGAAAACTGAGACGTTTTAGTTATTATCACGAGGTCTTACAAGGATCTTGTCTATTCCTTTCTTAGCAGGCACTTTGCAAACTAGTCTGGTGGATGACATAGGGAGCGAGCTAATAAAACCAGGTGGAGCTGAACCACAGCTCCACTCAGTATCCACTGACATTAGTAGAGAAGGAAAGCTCTTGATTTAAACTTGTATTATGTTTATTTACTTACTTTATGTGTGGGAGGAGCCCAAAGCACTTGAGTGAAGGTCAGAGGCTTGTGTGTAGAAGGCATTATTATCGGTGGATCTTATGAATCAAAAAATGGTTTCAGCCACGGCAGCAGGAGCAAGCCTCTTTACTTGGTGAGCCATCTCACTGGTCCTGATGATGAAAAGCTCTTTGACACTGCCAGGCGGATGGTAGAATTCTGAGTCCAGCTTCACTTCCATTCCTATGTGGCCTCCACCGACTCCATGAGCAATGCTGTTCACAGGGCCTTCCCTAGATTACTGTAGTAGTAGAGCTATTGGCTTCTTAATACCAGGTAGTAGTGAAAGTCCAGCTTCCTCATGTGGTCCCCTCTGACAGTCAGAAGAGGCTCTTTATTGCTGAACATTGGTGAAAGCTGCCTCCCACTGAGCCATTTCTGTCTGCAGTTCAACAAAGGAATTAGGGAGCCTCATTGTAACCTGGCAAGTATGAATTTTTGCTTTCTACTTAAGTTTCATTGGTGGAATAAATTTTTTGTGTTGTTTGACTACAAAGAATACGTGTTTCTTGTTTTGTTTTTCTGCATTTGTTCATCTTTCTGGTTATTGCTTTATCTAGTATCATCTGAAATGTAATGTATAAGGAAGAAAAATAAAACCTACCAGCTACCAAACAAACACAATAAGAATTTATATTATGTTGGTGTTCTTCCAGCCAGAGTTTCATATTTTGTCTGTTTTTCCCTCCATCTTTCAAAATCATCATTCTTCCTTTTCTTTCTCCACCTTCTCCTCCTTCCTCTTCCCGACTCTGTGTCATGTCCAGGAATTTTAGTTGTTTCCAGAAATTCAGGAAGGACTAGAATACCATCCATCTACTCCATCTGCCTGCAAGAAGAGTTTGTGCTCTCTATCTGGTTATTTGAAATGGCTCCACATTAAAACTTCAATCTGAAATTTTAAACTTTCATGTTGAATGAGTTGAAAAAGGTAAGACTCTTTTTCTTGATTCACACTGTGAAGAATATAGATGTGTGTGAATTCAAGATGGGGGATGAGAATCTGCAGTCTCCTAAATGAGGCAAGCATTTTCTGGTTCTTCCTAATCCCACTTCAGCGTCTGGGTATGTGGGAGCAGGGGATCCATTTTGCCACCAAGCATACGCTAGCAGTGGAAAACCAATTCTAGTCATTTTCTGCCTTGATTCTGTTGGTCTTCTTGCCACGAACCTGGGATGTCAGCCTCTGAGGACTATGTGGTATGTATTGGGAAGGCAACACTTAGCCTCAGCTGCTAAATCAAAAGAGACAAAGTCTACTATTAAAAAAATTGTTTCTCTATTGGCAATAGGGTTTCCATAGTTAGCAAATAAAAACAAACAGAAACTAGGCAATGGGGAATTTCAGCTAAACCATACTTTCTTTCTATCCCATGCAATATTTTGAACACACTTAAATTATTTATGTTCAACTCAAATAAAAGGCAAGTTGCTATTTTCTTTTCCTGTTTATCTCTCACTTTCATAGCATGGGAAGGAGGCTGGAATGTCTCCGACTGTTGCAGGGCAGTTGCATATACCTCTTAGTAAGCCCTGTGAGAGTCTAGTTCTTTTTTTTTTTTTTTTTTTTTTTTTTTTTAAATACAGAACAATAAACACCTTTATTACATGAGCTATTGATGATGGTTTATTTGCCTTTCCGAGCTTTGATCTTCCTCAGATAGAACTCAAGCTCCTTGCCTTCTAGCACATAGCCATCTGCTCTGCCACACTGGCCTGGTCTTGAGGCAATACAGGCAAGAAGCTTGCCCTGCTGGAACTGCTCCTCCAGGAGACTGCTA
>PVIH01025797.1:0-19934 GCA_004025045.1 Sigmodon hispidus | reverse complement strand
AAAAAAAAAAAAAAAAAAAAAAAAAAAAAAAAAAAAAAAAAAAAGATGTGATGTTACAATCACACTTGTAACTGTTCACACATATAAACTTCTAGAGTTTACTTACCACATTTTTCCTGATTTTGTGATTATTACTCATTAATATTTCTTACCTACTAACTCTTTTCAAAAAAGGTATACACAACTCTGAAATTAAAACAAAGATGATTTCATCCAGATAATTAAAAAAATATTGAGAAACAGTAAAAAAGAACATTTTAATTAGGACACAGAGTAATTCCATTAAAGCTTCACTGGAGAACAAGCATGAGTTCTTTCTTTTGTCCTAGACCCTTACATGGACTTATCAAGTCCACAGCTCAAATCTTCCAACAGAACACAACAAACAAAAGAGCTATAGTCCAAGGTGAGCATCAATCTATTGCCAAAGAGAAATAACTGCAATGGATACACAATGTGGTTTGACAAATCGCTGTAGTCTAAGAGATAATTTTATGATTGAAATTATTCTCTCCACCATCATTCATATGCAGAAGTCCTACTACTTTATTTCTAGAATATAAATATTTTGAGAAAGGGCCTTTAGAAAGTCAACTGTGATTAAATGCAGTTCTTTGAGCTTACAAGAATCAAGGATATCTGCTGTAGTTTTACAACTGGCAATAGCACAAAAAGAAAGAGACTTAGAAACGTTTGAAAGCTTGACTTTAGAACTATGAGGCAAAAATCAAACAAACCAAAAAACTACTGCTTATTAGTTGTATGGCATTTGTTTATGACACCCTTGAGTTATACAAAGGAGCTAGTGACATAGGTTGGATTTCCTTTCCCTGTCTTGAGCTCTTCAATTTTACTTCTCATTAACAACAGCTTTAATTGACCCCAAACATAGAAAATGTGCCAAAACAGACATTCCAGTTCTTTAATCTAGTGATTGTAATTCAAGAAACCGAAAGCATATGTACAGCACATATTATAGAAATCCATATATCATGACAATAACATCTCACATGTAACTATAATTTTCAATTTCATTTTTATCCAATAAATCCTGACTCGATGTTATCAATTATTTAATTAGATAACAGCCTTTCTTTGTTGTGCTGTGAACCATTTTCAGTGAAAATATTTAAATATGACTACAGCAATAAACATGCTAACCAAATTTTTTAAAAAAAATATAATTTAGAATATCAGTTATTTCTACATGTGTATATAAATTTGACAATAAATGTGGTAAACCAATTTCAAAAAATTACATGTGAACATTAACCCTCCAGAATTTACTCAAAAATTTATTTAATAAATTAAATATCTATAAATATCTGTAAATAATATTTTGTAATAATTTGAAATAACACAATAACATTCAAAATCAGGATACTTCCTATAGTTTATATTGTTAAAAATTTGTACCCAGAGTCTCTTTCTTCTGTCTGTGGATTAAGATATAGAAGTCTCAACATTTTCTCCAGCACCATGTCTGCCTGCACTCTCCCCAACATGACAAAAATGACTAAAATTATATTTTTATAAGACAAGGACTGAAGACTTTAAATACAAGACCCCTCTCCAGAGTGGAGTAAGAAGTGAGTGGATTCCAGGTCCTGGACTGTCCATCCAGAGAATTCTTCTCCGGGATCAGGGTTGCAACCCATGGTCTGATCTCAGCAGACAGACCCTAGGGTTTAGCTGTGAAGGGCTCCTTCCATCGACCCCTAGAGAAGAGACATTGCCCAGCTGGGCCCTGTCTCCAGAATATATTGCATCATCAAACAAGGACTGAGGCCTTGGAAACTCAACTCCCAGTCCAGAGCACAGCCAGAGTTCAAACAGACCCCTTGCTCAGAGCAGACAGGAGACTCACAGTCCCTCTAGCCAAAACTGACAAAGAGCTGTCTAATTGTGAACCACTGAAGCCATGAGCAGATACCAGTGTAAAAATGCATATAACAGCACAAAGAACAATCAGGCAACACCAGAAGAAACTGGAGATTCTAATTACAAGACATGAGCAGAGTAATGAAAAGGAAACAGAAGGAAACAACAACAAAAATGCCTTTATGACTATTATTGAAGTCTTCAAAGAGGATATAAAAAATTACCTTAAAGAAACAGAAGAAAATACAAACAACATATTGGAAGAAATGAACAAATTCTTGGAAAAAAAAAAAAAAGAACAAAAACCCAAGAAAAGAAAAACCAAAAAATGAAAGAAACATTCCAGGAAAGAAAAAATGAAATAAAAGTAATAAAAATGGTACAAAATAATGCAAAGGTGAAAACAGAAAATCTGAAATAAAAAGCTAGCCCTACAAGTACTAGCTTAACCAATAGAGTCCAAGAGATGGAAGAATGAATCTATGGAGTGGAAAACTCAATAGTAGAAATTGATACATCAGTCAAAGAAAACATAAAAACTAAAATAGCCATAACACAAAACATTCAGGAAATTTGGGACTCCATGAAAAGGCCTAACCTGAGAATAATAGGAATAGAAGAAAGAGAAGAATGCCAGCTCAAAGACATAGATGGCATATTCAATAAAATCATAGAGGAAACTTTCCCAAAATAAACAAGGAAATGCCTCTAAAGGTACATAAAGCTAATAAAGCACCAAATAGATTTGAACCCCTAAAAGAGTCTGCTGACCACATAAGAATCAAGCCACAAAACACACAGAACAAAGAAAAAAATTTAAGTGCTGCAAAAGAAAAGGACCAATTTATGCATAAAGGCAGACCCATCAGAATCATATCTGATTATTCAATGGAAACAATGAAAGCAAGAAGGTCTTGATCAGAAGTTATACAGACACTAAAACAGCATGGCTGCCAACCTAGACTACTATAACCAGCAAAACTATCAATCATCATAGATGGAGTAAACAAGATATTTCATGACAAAGTCAGACTTGAACTATACTTATCTACAAATTTAGCCTTTCAGAAAGCATTAGAAGGAAAACTCCAACCTAAGGATCCCAGATATGCCCATGAAACCATAAACAATCAATAATCCCACAGAAGACAAGTCCAGAGAAAGGAAATGCATGCATGGTACCACCAAAAATAACAGGAAATATCACTCAGTGGTCACTAATATCCCTTAACATTAATGAAAACAATTCACCTACAAAGAGACACACACTAATGCAATGGATACAAAAACAGAAGCCATCCTTCTGCTGCATACATGAAACACACTTCAACCTTAAAGACAAACACAGGCTCAGAGTAAAAGGTTAGGAAAAGATTTTCCAATCAAATGGCCCTAAGAAACAAGCTGGTGTTTCCATCCTCACACCTAACAAAGTAGACTTTAAACTGAAATCAATTAAAAGAAACTAGGATTGACATTACTTATTCATCTCAGGAAAAACTGGTCAAGAGGAGATTTCAATACTTAATATTTAGGTCCCTAACATTAGGGCACCTATCTATGTAAAAGAAAGAGTGTTAAAGCTCGAATCCCACATAAATTCTTACACCCTAATAGGGGGAGACATCAATACTCCACTTTCACCCTTGGATAGATCAACTGGACAGAGACTCAACAGAGAAATAAAAAGTCTAACAGATGTAACTATGAAAATGGACTTAATAGATATTTATAGAAGCTTCCACTCAAACACAAAAGAATTTTCATATTTCTCAGCACCACATTTAACTTTCTCTAAAATTGACCACATAATTGGCCATAAAGCAAATATCAATAGTAACAAAAAATGGAAATAATCCTTTGTATCATATCAGAACACCAGGGCCTAAAGTTAGAGGTCGACAACATCAAAAATTACAGAATGCCTACCAACTCATGGAAACTAAACATCACTCAACTGAACCACTTTCAGGTCAAGGAAGAAATTAAGAAAGAAATCAAAGTGCTCCTAGAATTTTATGAAAATGAATTCACAATGTACCCAAACTTGTGAGACACAAAGAAAGCAGTATTCAGAGAAAAATTCATAGCACTAGCTGCCTAAATGAAAATCCTACACTAACAGAAAAGATGAAAGCCTGAGAACAATTAGAAGCAAACTCACTTAGGAGTAGATGGCAGAAAATAATCAAGGAGAGAAGTTTTGATTAGTTTATTAGATTATTCCCTTGGCATTTCCCTTTGACCAGCATGTAGTTTGTACTAAATCTGTACTACCCTATTTCTCTCTAGAACTTTTAGACTGATGCATTCTGGTAAGACTCTATAATAACCATGTGATAAGCTCAAATGGTTTTTGAGTATTTTTATCCTCAAGATATATCACCTTTTTAGTAGTATCCTTTGATTGCTTCGTATAAGTCATAGATCACAAATTATTTAACAAGGAAGAATACATAGTTTATGTGACAGTTTGCTGGCATTTTTCATATTGATTGGTTATTATGTTTCATATCTTCTTCAGAAAATTTTCTGAAAGAATTCATTATTAAGTGGTAAGTCTTTAAGGTCAGGAGTGACTTAGAGCTATATATGCCAGTGGGTCTTCATATTGCTTTCTTTAGATGTTTGTAATGTCAAATTACAATGAAAAGACATTTATGGATACTGTTTACTCACAGGAATGACTGGGTAGTGATGATACTTAACAAAAGTTTATGGAATGTTCATCACTCCAGGAAACAAATTTACTAATTAAACTTTTTTACAAACCCTTTTTCATAAATAGCATCATTTTGTAACAAATCTAAATCATGTTTATTAAATCATTATCTTCTAAAATTATAATAGTATAACAGAAGTACACAAGTGTGACACAAACAGTGGGGTAAAGAAATAACTGCTCTCTTGCTATTGGAAGATGACTTGCCTTTCATTTTACACTTAGAATAGGAGTAATGAACCAATGAACCTAATTGCATAAGTTTAAAATGTTCTTGGTAAATAATTAATTTGTGTTTTACTTTACTTTATAATAGAATGTGTCCACTATTTTCTTTTAAAATGTCTATTAATGGACAACACAATAATAGTGTGAAATCCAGAAATGTCTGACTCGTAGACTCATAAATTTTCCGGTGAATGAAATCTGTTTTTAAAGTTGTATATTTATCTTTAATGACATAAAATGGGAGGGTGTTAAATACACAGTAATTATAATATATTAAGACAAGGAATCCAATAAAACCATCCAATAAAACTCCCACGTAGGAACTTTTCACTGGAAGATGTCTAAGAACATTTTCAGGTGAGGCAGTGGAACTAAATCTATCCAAGTGGCCAATTGTTACTCCTTTATCTATCAATTAAGCACAAAGATGTTATTGCTTCACACTTTTACAAAAAAACTAATGAGGAACATCAAAATCAGGGGAACTTTGCAAGCAGACATTGAGTATCAACCTACGTAGTGTTTTCCTTACAATCCCTATCCCCTTACTCATACAGACGCTCCTCCTCTGTAACTCCTTTAAAATCCAATATAAACCAGGTTTCTTTCTAATCTCACAATGGCTCCCTATATCAAGATATCTATTTTTTTGTTCCCCTCTCTGTTGCTCCTCCTACTCAACCATCTTCTTCTCTCATGATTTCCTCCCACCTCTCCTTGCTCATTTCTCTGTATGTTCCAAATTCACTCAGGATAAACCTGGTGCTAGGAAACCTCCAAGAACCCAAAAGGCGTCCTCAGTCAGGACTCTAAGCAATAGTGGAAAGGGTGCCTAAACAAGACTTCCCCTATAATTAAAGGAATGACCACCCTAATTTTCATTATAGAAATTTCATCAAGCAACTAATGAAGGCAGAAGCAGATATCCATAGCTAAGCATCAGGTCAAGCTATGGTCCAGCTGAAGAGATAGACAGAAGAGAGTATATGAGGAAAGGGATCAGGATCATGAGGAGGAGAGCTACAGAGATGGTTGACGTGAGCTATTCAGAGCTCACTGATTCTGAAATAATAGTTGACAAATGAACCGTCATGGAAAGGAACTAAACCCTTCTAATGTACAGGATCAGAGTTTATTCCTGGTGCATGAAGTGATGTCTCAGAGCCCATTCCCTACAGAGGAACACCTTGTTAAGCCTTGTTACTATGGGGAAAATCTCAGACCTACCTCAACTGGATATACCAGACAAAACTACACTGACTCATTGTGGGATTCCTTGCTCTCTCTGGGAAATGGAAGGGGGAATGGGGTGGAATAGGGGAAGTCTAAGGGAGGAGTGGGAGGAGGGGAAAAAGAAGCAGTGGTGTGTATGGGAAAAACTTCTTTAAAAAATTAAAATAAAAATTCAATATAAAATAAGCAGTTACAATATTGGGGAAATTCATTATATCAGTGAAATAGAATCTTTATCTAATAAGCTTTTTTACTGTAACTTAGCTGAATATTATACTTGATGTATCAAATTCCATTTGGAATTATAATTTTTAACCTGGAAATCATACCTAACTTTTCAGACTTACTTTATAGCTGTTAATTTTAGTAAGGGAGGATTTATCTATTCTCTGAAGTTTTTGTTAGGTCAGGAAATATATTGAGCATTTCAGAGTGGGCAAAGTGGCAAACTGTGTTTTCCAAAACTCAGGCTACTGTGAGCTACTAAATTAATTAATTTATTTATGAGAGAATTTTCCATATTTAGCTCAGATTGTTAAGAAAACTGAGGTTAGTTCGGGGAAGAGTTGAGGATTTTTATAATACTATCGTATGACAGAAGAACTCTAAATTCAAGGCTGCACCACATCTGTTATGAGTGACTTAGACTATCTATATTACTGGTGACAACACTGGACATACTGTTGCCTAGTAATTCCTTTCACTTACTGTGATGAATCATTTTACTTGTGAGTTTAACACTTGTGAGCTTTTTTTTTAGTGTTAAACCTTGATCTATTTGTAAAATTGTGTCAAAATAAGTTTGAAGTTCGGATTGTTGAATTTGCAAATTAGGGAGGCCTTCCAAACAAGGGTTAAGCAGCACTGAATCTTTATTTTTTATTTTAATTTTTATTTTTTTATTTTTATTTTTTGGTTTGGTTGTTTGTATTTTTATTTACATTTTATATTTTTGTGCATATTGTTAGAGTCAGCCATTTTTTTCTGTTTTATTATGAATAAAGTCACATTTTCTATTCCTGTATATCTTTGTTCAAGATCCCTTTCCCCTCCTACACCCTCCAGTCACTCACACTTCTCTACATCTCCTCATCTCCTCCCCAGCAAGGGCAGGAGGTCCCAAGGTCCCAATATGGCTTAGCTCAACATCCACTCCTGGCAGATCCAGTTTTCTCGCCCCAACAACTGAGTCAGGTGTCCCTCTAGAGGGAGTGGCATTCAAGGTGCCAGTCCAAGGTGTTTCAGATCCTAAGTTGATACCTTCCAGTGACTCCCACCTTTCTTGCAATTGCCAAATGTCCTTGCAAGAGCTAGTATACTATAACTTCAAGTTATGTGAATTTGGAGGACTGTTCTGTTCTACAATTAGCAATTGAGAAGTGCAGCTTCTCAGATTATAAATTTTATTCTATAAGTCAAATTTGAATTAAAATACTAAAAAGCAGTATCAAAATTTTTTTGAACTGACTTTTCAGTCAATATATTAATTTAACAATATATTAATTACTGTATAAACCATAGCTACCATGACAGTAATCTCTATCTCTTTTACCTTCCTCCTTGCCCAATGGAAACTTTTATCAGGATGTCAGATACATAGAAAGAAATAATAAAAAGTTGTGAATGATGAGATAGAAACTCCGTGATTTGGATGTACAGACAATATCAGGCAATTTTATGCACTGATTTTAGATAGAATAACAGTGAGTTATTAAATAAGAAGGAGAAATACTGTTTATGCTTTCACTATAAAAAATAATATTGTTTGATAATCTCATGCTTAATAATTATGTAAAATATTTTTGTAATGCGTATCTCAAAGAATTTTAACTCTTAATTTTAAAAATCTCATTTTAAAATTTATTACTCATGCATATATTTAAAATTGATATCCAAAGCAATGAGTAAAATATATTAAATATTAATAAACTAACAAACATCCCCAAAGAATTATCATATGAAAATATTATACAGGATGAAGAAAGTACAATATGGTTTGTTTTCCATGGTATTTCATCTCTGTATTAATGATGTAGTATCTAGAATTTCTTAATCATTTAGAAAAAAATTATTGCAGAATTTTGTGTGAAATTATTAAATCTAAAATTATTTTCAGATAGCTTGTGGTTATATTTGCTGGAAACAATGTTTTGCAGACTTTATTTATTTTATTTTTTATTAGGACTTTGATAAGGCATAGCAAAACAAGCACATTTAGTGAATAATACAAAGTCTATATTGGTCCTCAGTCTTAAGAGCAGTTTGATTGTATAATTAAAATTTGACACATTTTTGAACACTTCATGCTGGTTCCTGTAGTGAACAGTAATATTTGCAAACAAAAACTAGGATGTTTCCATGGTCATTAGAGTTCAAACAATAATATAAAGAGATTGTAATAGTTTTATAAATCTTTATCCAAAAGTTATTTTTGTGAAGATAAGGGTTGTAAAAATAGAGAGACAGAGATTGAACACATCTTTTAAACAGCTAAATGAAACCTAGTAAATAATTCCTTGATAAAAGAATGTGATAACATTATGTTTATATACAATTTTTATTTTTATTCATTAATCTAATTATTAATTTATTATAATTAAAGACTTATTTCTATGTCAAATATAAATCCAGGGACACAATGACTATGGAAAAACATTCTTAAAATTTTGGATTGCTCTTGAAACAAAATTACTGTGTAGGAGAAATAGCTTTTGATTAGTATAGCTAAAAAAAGTCAAATGAAGTTCAGATTATGGCAGGAGAAATATTCAATACGAGAAAGCTATTTGTCATTTTTATGCTTTTTAATTTTCTCATAAGGCATAAGTTCAATGATTCTGTATCCATTAATATTGTGATTCCTAATTATCTACTTTTTGCCAGGAAAAGAAAAAAATAACTCTTTCTTATGAATTCTATTTGTCACTTAGCAAGTTATGCATTGCATTGAAAAACTGCATCTGCTCATTTTTCAAAACAACTTTTATAGATATGTTCACTGTTCTTTTTTAGATGCATTTAATTTTCTCATTTCTTCAAATCTATAAAGGCAATCCTAGTGAAGTCTCCAAATAATAAAGGAGATAAAATCCAGACTGACTGACTTTCTCTTGTCACCAAATAAAACTTTCAGTAACAGGACTGGGGTACATTAAAAAATTTTGTGAAGAATTTTATTGATATTTCCACAAGTATCCAAAATAATAGTATAACATGCAACAAGATCCAGTGATGTTTTGTACAGCTGATATAGAGATATACTTAATGTTTCCGGAAAATAAATGACTACACTTTATTTTTTTCATTTCAAGTTTTTGTGTGTTTCATTTGAATACTATCTTTTTTTTCTTCCTTCTTCATTTTGTATTTATCAAAAAAAAACAGTAAAAAAATTAAAATGCAGAAGAGTTAACAATAATTATACAGAGGATAAGAATCATAAGCATGGCTTATCAAGGGTGGAAATACAAATAAGATTGCTACACATATATTTTCTTTGTGTTCAGCTTTCCCTCTGAATTTTTTTTCCATCCCTGTATATCCTTATTCAAGGTCTCTTCCCCCTCCCACCACATCTGGTCATTTCTCTTCTCTGCAACTCCCCATCCCCTCCCTTGGCAGGGAGCAGACAGTCCTATGGTCCCACTGACCCAATAATGCTTGGATCAGTCTCCACTCCTGGCCAAATCCAGTTCTGTCCCCCCTCCCTCAAGAGTGAGTCAGGTGTTCCTATAGTTGGACTGGGGCCGAATACTACCTTTATACATTTATATATGTGCACATATAGGTAGTGGTTTCCCAATAATTAATATGAATTTTTTCTAATAGAAGAAATGTTATTAAAATAATTTTAAATTAGCAATTTTTAATTTTGATTTTTTATATATTTTTCAGATAAATTATACTCAATACAGATTTAGTTGTTTTGTCATCCCAATATGTAAAAAGAAAAAATACTACGACTTACAGCGTTGTCCTCTTAACTATTAGATCTATGAAATTTAATTGAAAACATTATATATGTAGTATTTCTTATATATATTACATATGTAACAATATTACCTTAATACTATATAAGAACATCATTTATATTTATAAATGAGGCAATCAAAGCTGTTTCTAAAGAGAAAATCACATATCAATGACTTTTATTATTTAAACAAAGAGCTATAATGGGATGGACACAAAAGCTAAGTGGGTAAATCAGTTGCCATACAAATGTGAGATTCTGATGTCAAATGTCTATAGCTCAGGTAACTAAAGATATAATAACACACATCTGCTATCCCACTAACTCTTATAGCTAGATGGGAGACATGACAAAGAGAATCCCTCGAAGTTAAAGGCGAATTCATCTGCTGAACACAGGTGAATAGCAAGAGTCTGTCTCAAAGCAGGTGGTTGGTGAGCATGCATACTCAAATATACCTTCTGTTCTTTCCACAATGTGGCTTCTGCACACATGAACATGTATTTGCATGTATACACACACATATACACACACACACACCATACAAAAATTTTATCTAAAAATATAAGAATAAAATTCATACCAGAGAAGTAGTGATTAGTATGTAATTTGTAATGTATGTAAATAGAAAATATACACTGCTGATAAAATAAAGACTGATACTATATGTGTACACTTGTAATCTGGCTGTTGTCTATTTACATTCCTCAGATAGACCTAATTGAGTATGAAATCAGTAATGCAGTGTGTAAAAAATTTCAGTCAATAATATATTGCACATATGAGTGTGATCCCACAAGGCTATATTAATTGATTACATGTTTCTGTCTTAGTCTGTGTATGTACCACTATGTTTACAAAACAAGAATTCCCAATGACTTTTCATAGAGTGCATCTGTAATTTTTATTGACTCTCCATTTGATTTAAATCTGAAGGATAAGAACTTTTGGGTGTCACTTGATAAAATCTGAATTACAAAGGACAGGAATTCTGGTATTCAATTCTGGTATCTAAGGCCAAAGAGGATTATACTCTCAGGACACAAATAGATATTACTACAAATTCATTACAGGTTAGAGTAATGCTGACTGGATACTTACTAACATGGTCAGAATCTGTCCCTCTCTGTCTGTACACTTACATGCAGGCATCTCTTGGAAGCAGAGTCATAGCCCCTGACACAGTAATTCTTTCCGAGTATTGTTTACTCCAGGTATTGTAGCAGATGTACAAATTAACAACACTTGAGGAAGTTACCAGTATATGTGATTGCACCAAGTTTTTATAAAGTTCATAGTAGTCTGAAAAAAAATCTGTTTTATATAAGGAACTAAGCATTATAGACAAGAGGAAATTGTTAATGCAACAAGAAACAAGTGTATTTAAAATTAACCCAGTTCTACCTGTGCATGCACTATTTACAAAGCAGTCATGACATGTTCATATAAAATACATTACAGATCACTTTAATAGACGGAACAAATATTCTTTCAGGGTATACTTTGAACAAAAATTTCATTACTTCAAAATGTTTTAGAGCCATCGTGTCTGTTATATGCATTGAGAACTAAGGTATTTATGGAGAATCCATTTCAGAAAAAATTGTTAATGAAATATAAGGAATGAATAAAAAGTCAACAGATGTTGGGAGATTATTGGTCTGAAGGAAAGTATAGGGTTAAGACTTGAAGAGTGGGTCTGTATTTAAGGTACTTGCTGCTCAGTAGCCATAAAGAGTAGTTCACAACCCCCTGGGTCTCCAGGTCAAAAGGCTTCTACACCCTCTTGTGGCATACATGTATATGGCATGTACACATACACACATACATATATTTTTTTTAAAAAATTACCATTTTAAACAATTATAGGTTAGGCATAGGTATGTTGTTAAGTATAAAGGGATTAAGAAAATTAATGTCATCCTTTTTTGGAATCTGAAGATGTAGAATACATGCCAAATTATCCACTTGAGCAAATTGTTTGCAGAAGTGATTTAGCAATACCACTGTTGTTAAAGCAATTGTAACAGACTTCTGTTCGTCATCACTCAGCACTTATGTTACCTGGACCTTACTGAAAGGGCAAAGTCAAGAAAACACTCTACTATAAAATTATGTTTGTATATAAAATATAAATTTGGAATCAAGAGTATAGATATAAATGAATGAAAATAATAGGAGACAGGGCATAATCAAAGTGAGGGTGAAAAAGATTACAAGAATTACTCATATGAAAGTATCTTTATGAAACCAATCACTATATAAAAGGAGCATTTGCCAAATAAGGAAAACTGTCACAGGAAAAATTATATTTTTTTCCTTTTATTATTATAATTATTATTATTATACAATTTCTAACCTTGTATATCCTTATTCAAGGTCCCTTCCCCCTCCAAGCACATCAGGTCTTTCTTTCTTCTCTACAAATCCCCGTCCCATCCCTGGACAGGCTGCAGGCAGTACCATGCTCCCACTGACCCAATATTGCTTAGTTCAGTCTCCACTCCCGGCAGATGCAGCTTTCTCCCACCTCCCAAAGAGTGAGTCAGGTGTTCCTCTAGGGGGAGTGGGATCCAAGGTGTCAGTCCAGGGTGTTTCTGATCCCAAGCTGTTCAGTGGTAGTGGTTTGCAGCTTGGGCATGCTTTGCTTTTTGTTTGTTTGTTTTCTTGTTTGTTTAGAGTCCACTAAAGACCTCAACATAAACCCAGTCACTTTAAACTTGATAGAAAAGAAAGTGGGAAAACACTTCTACGAATTGGCACAGGCAACCATTTCCTAAATATAACAACAGTGGCACAGACACTAAGTACAACAATCAATAAGTGGAATCTCTTGAAGCTAAGAAGCTTCTGTAAAGCCAAGGACACTGTCAATAGAGCAAAATCACAGGCTACAGAATGGGAAAAGATGTTCACCAACCCTGCAAGTGATAGAGGACTCATTTCTAAGATATATAAAAAACTCAAGAATCTAGAGCCCAAAACCTTGAATAACCCAATCAAAAAATGGGGTTCAGATCTAAAAAGGGAATTCACAGCAGAAGAATTACCCATGGCTGAAAGGCACCTGAAAAAGTGCTCATCATCTTTAGCCATCAGCGAAATGCAAATCAAAACAACTTTGAGATACCATCTGACACCTGTTAGATTGGATAAGATAAAAAACAGAGGACAGCCTATGCTGGAGAGGATGCTGAGCAAGGGGAATACTCCTCCATTGTTGGTGGGAGTGTAAGTTTGTTCAGCCACTTTGGAATGTAGTATGGCGGTTTCACAGAAAACTGAGAATCAATCTTCCCAAGGACCCAGCAATACCACTTCTGGGTGTATACCCTAAAGATGCACAGTCACACTCCAAAGGAATTAGCTTAACTATGTTCATAGCAGCGTTATTTGTAATAGCAAGAACATGGAAACAACCTAGATGTCCCTCAACTGAAGAATGGATTAACAAACTGTGGTACATCTACACAATGGAGTACTACTCATCAGTAAGAAAAAATGATAACCTAATATTTGCAGGCAAATGGATGGATTTGGAGAATATCCTACTGAGTGAGGTATCACAAACTCAGAAAAATTGTAATTTTTAACTTGGAAAGTTGTGAAGAGAAACTAATATTATTAAATATGTATGCAATTATGTAAACATTTTTATTAAAGCTAATGATACATTGTAAATTAAGCAAGGGATAAACAACTAATGAACAGCAAAGGGAAAGAAAAGTAAACAAGGTGAAAGAGCACAGTCACAAGAAAACATGGAAAGGAATTAACTGGAAGAATAACACTATGGCAATAATTTGATTACATATTTTTTTTTTAAAAAAAGGGTGCAAATTTGTGTAAATATAAAAATGGAGTTGTATCTGAGAGGATTTGGGTTTATGGTTAATATAATCAAAATATACTGTAGGAAATTCTCCAAAAGCTAATAAAAGTCAGAGTAAAATTATGAGAAGGTGCAGTCAGAAAGTTTTCGGCCTAGCCTAGACTCAAGGTCTGGCCTGCACATGTCAGATTTCCAACTATTACATATAAAAGAAAATTTCTATGTAAAATAGTTTGACAAATGAGAAAATGTATGTTCTAGTAGTCACATAGTCATGGATGGTATATAATATCTTATTTAAAGAAGGAGATGGTGAAACCCATAAAGAAATGAAGCCTAGTTGGCTGCTGTGCATGAAGACATCAATTGTAAAAGAGAACAGACTCAATGAAACACAAAGAAGGGCAATTTTGTGATAATTACCCATGGGGACAAATAAAGATGAGTATAGTTATATAAATGTATGAGAATTCATACTGAAATCACTACATTGCATTATAAATAAACACTAAATATAAAATAAAGGAAAATAAAAGGAACTGGAGTGAAAGGCATGATAACAAAAGGAAAAAAATGATCCAGTATGACAGGATAAGGTAAGACTAAAAATGTTTCATACGGACAAAGGGAACAGTTAACACACCTTGATGAGTCAAAATCCAAGTTTTCTCTGAAAAGAATAACATAACTTCAAAATGAATACAATTTTGACACAATAAGAAATAAATAGCTTCTGCTTATTTTAATTGATTTTCTCTGATTAGGCAAGTAAACATTAGCAAACATGTATTAAAACACTATAATTATAAAGCTATTAGAGAGTTCCCAGGGAATATTACAAAGATTTGAAAATATACAAGCTTCCCAGCATAAATTAGATTCATTAAATAATTAGTTTATGTTAATTTGTATTGATAACAGGATATGTTAAGAAAGGCAGATGAGTCTGGACCTCTTGTTTCTTCTGCCTTCACCTTCATTGTGCTGGGAATATAGGAAACAAAACTCTTGTTTTATTAAAGAGCAAGTTTAATGCTACACAGAAGAGAACAGCACCAGGTATGGTACAACTCTGTAGGAATTACAGAAACAGGATCTGCCCATGGCTTTTAGTTCTCCATCATAACTAGATGGTAAGACCAAATTCTTGAAGACACTATACTTTTCGGTTGCAATATATTAAAAGAAATATTCAAGAGGAAAGCCAGAAGCTTCTTGCCTGATGAATAACTTCAACAATAAAAGAAGGTTCTATGTAATCTCTCAAGAGATAACAGGTAATCAGCAATCTTACCCAGATACAAACCCTATGAATTATATTACCAATTCACTATCAAGATACAACATCTCTTCCAATAGTGTCATAATGATGATAGTGACAATAAAGTACCCTATGTTTGGAACCCAAGGTTGCTCTGCAACATGGTTCAAAATTCTATGCATGGAAAACTCATAAAAAGTAAACACTTTTCTATTGTTTAGCTAAATCAACATGATATATAACTACCTTCTAAACATTTGTCTTTATACCCATAGAGAACAACTACTCTCAGAGTCAACACAAGATGCTTCCCTTTCCAAAAAATAGCAATAAATGTAGAAATTTTTGGCTTCTCAAGACACTCAGAAATAAACATGTTAAATATTTAGCACTGAACAAAATAATGTTAATCTAGGTTCAGACAATACCTCAGAAGAAGTGCATAAAGAGTATAAAATGACCAAAATAATGAAAAAGAATGGAAAATGTTGCTATCTTCTGTGAATGACATTGATAACTCAATATCCAGTAATATATGTGAGAAGGTTTTAGGGTCCCCACACCTGTGTGCTAAACTATTGACTACCAAAATATTCTCAGAGAGAAGGAGGCATTGTCTTAGCATCTTCAGATATGTACACACTACTGAATCTACTAGATTCCATTGGATTTTTCCACATCCATTGCCTTGTGGACTTGTTTAAATTCTGGAAATCACAAAATAAAATAAAAAGACATAAACATAGGAAAGGTGGGACTTGTAGAGAGAGGGGGATATCAACAGGAATAGAAAGAAGGTTGCTGTGAAAATAACTACATTACATTATATATACACATGAAACTGTCAAAGAACAAATCTGCTATTTTTTAAAAAAACAATTTAATACTATAACAAAAATATTTGAACTACATATTAATTAAAAAATTTATGTTACTAGTGAAAGCAGTGTACTGAAAAGAGTAGCATTAAATTAGTTAAATTTTAATTGATAAGCATATATTTTTCATAATACTCAATAAGGTAAGTTTAAAATTTACTTCAAAGACAAGTAAAGATTATGAATGAACAATTACTTGGGTGGTCATCAATATACAATTATTTGCTTAAGCAATCTGGATTATGGTATAATTAGATAAAAAAGAAAGTCACAAATGGTATTTTTATTAAGATGTGTAGCTAACAGGGATCATATAGAAAGTATTAATTAAAAATATTCATTATATATAGATATTAAAACTTTAAAAATTAGGGGTTTTGTTACACATATATGGTCCTAAACATTAATACCATCTGCTCAGTCTGTATGTTGCTTTTATGTGTATGTCTTCTGGGTTTACAATTTGCTATCAAATAATCAGTTGGTTTGCTATGCCCCAAAGAAGCCATTTTGTACTATGTGAGCATTACTATTATTGCCATTGTTCAGCTCATGTTTAGACAGTGATTTTTATGAGACTTCTAGTATTTCTAGATAAATATCACACAATGAACTCTCTCTTCTAAGACTGTAAGGCTATTGAAAAAATATCAAATCCATATTTAAAAATAAGCAAAGGACAATTTGAAATGTGGAGATCATTGAAAAGTTTAGTATTTCTGCTAAACAAATCTATTACTATTGGTAGTAAAATTGATCTTAAACTAGGTTATATATGTGAAATTATTCCCAGAAATAAAACCAATAAAATAGACAATTTTAATAATTTGCCAAGAAAGGTGTTAGTTTATTTATGGTTGAAGATGTGTAGTTTAAAATAACTGTGAAGTAACAGCCCATGCAATGCCTATTACCACAAATAAGCAGTTTCTTGATGGACAATTTCCTATGTAGACAAGCCATGTTGCTGAAGACTGGAGTATATTCTTCTTAGCTTAAATTGATTTTTTAAAGCTTTATTCAGGTGAAAAGGAATTTTCAAAGAGTTAATGCAAATGCTTATGTGTTTTTAGTAACATTGCATCCATAAAATCATGAGGGTCATCAAGGAAATGTTAACAAAAATGAAACATAATTAAAATTCTCACAAAGTAAGTGAGAAAATAAGTAGCAAATAAAGTCTATTGTCACTATTCTGATGGCTGTCACTCTTCTACATTTGTTGTCCTCTAGTGAATGTCTGAACTCTTGTATAGTACAAAGACTGTGAATAACTGAATTCATAAAGAGAATGTGATAAGAGATTAAAATCTATAACTATTAGTGAAACAGAGAAATTTTAATACACTATAATAAAGGCTGAGTGACTGTGTTGTCTTCAAGGACTAAAAGGGAGCATCTTGGTCTTCATCCCTCTAAGGTCACATGAAATGGTATGAAGTTTGTTGTGGAAGAGTATTGTTGTGGCCAAATCCAGAGAGGAAAAAAAAAGCTCAGAAAAGAAAGATCGTCCCATTGTGCTGTTATTTTGAGAACATACTGAACATTAATTTTACATGTGAAATAAAATGTTTGATTAATTCAAAACTGTATACTTTTATGTTCTTACTGTATTTATTTTTGTATTATGAATAAACTCATATATTTTATTTTTGTATATCCTTGTTCAAACTCCCATCACCCTCCCACCCCTTTGGCTGGAGAGATGGCTCAGATATTCAAGGCTAGGCTCACAACTACAAATATAAAAATGTATACATTTTATAATAAAGTTTTTCTATTCTTAAAGGACCAAAGCTAAACATGAATAAAATATCAGAAACAAAAAATTCACTACACATAAGATTTTTAAATTAAAATTCACAAATATGTCAAACCATGTAAGAAATTGATGAATTAATTCTTGTTTACTCTGAGGTACAGCTAAAGACTTCACATAAAAGGATATTAAAGTATGTATATTAAATTAAAATAAATATGACTATATTTAGCATATAACTCAAAAGTAGAGGAAAAAGTGAAAGCAGTAGATGAATATCAAAATATTCCTTAAATTATTAATTATCCTAGTGGAATTTTCTATTGCTGGTGTATAGAATATCATGAAAAAACATTTTATAGAAGAAGACATTTTACTTTGGGATTCATAGAAAAAGCTAGGAGAATATGAAATAACAATTTCAGATGTTTGATCAGGGTTAAGGGGTCTGCTACCGCTTGAAGACAACCATATATTTTTGTCCTCCAGAACTCAGACATGGCTCACTTTGTAGAAGATGCACTCAAATAGGGAAGAGTGCCTTGAGCAGAAGCAGAGCATAGCACAGAAGAGAGAGATGGGACATAAAGATCAGGAGCATGTGAGGTAGTATAAAATAAAGATGAACAGTCTGAATGTCATCAGAGTAACAATCCAAAACTCCTACCATCTGACAGATGAAAAATATCATTCATAGGAATCAAATCCATTTGCTGATTTTCATAATTTTTTCTCTATCTTTTAGGCAAACATGTAACTGCCAAGAAACATTTATTGGATATGTCATGGTAAAAGTATAATTTTAAACTAATTTAAAAATGTCAAAGCAATATTGGGACAGTGGGACCATGCTACTGCCTGCTGCCTTCCCAGGGAGGGTATGAGGAGTTGTGGAGAAGAGAGAATGAACTGATGTGTTGGGAAGGGGAAGGGACCTTGAATAAGGATATACAAGGATAGAAAGTGTGACTTCTTTGTTCATAATAATAATAAAAGAAAAAAATGTCAAAGTAATTTAAAAAATATATATATTATTCACCCTTGCCTACATATATTTATTAACAATATTTTTAATTATACTATATTTTTCACTTCTTCAGTTGATGCCTGTCTTAGTTATTATTGTTCAGTGAAGAGACACAATGACAGAGCAATTTTTAAAAAGAAAATATACATTTGGGATTTGTTTAAAGTTTCAGAGGGGGAGTATAATATCGTGGAATTATATTGTTACATTGTAAATAATTGCCCCACCTACTGGTTTAATAAAATGTTTATTGGCCAAAGGCAAACAGGAAGTGTGGGTTGGAACTACCAGACTAATAAAACTCTGGGAACACAAAGAACAGGGCAAAGATGCCAGAGAAGCCAGAAGAGCCACCACGGAGACACAGGCAGAGACTCCAGATAAGATGCCAGCAGAAGCAGTGGAATGAAACTGGAGAATGCTGCTCTGAGAAAAGGAATCAAGTCACATGGCTAAATAAAATAAGAAAGATAATAAATCTAATCCTAAAGTTCATGACTATCATGGCATTAGGCAAGAGGGCACATCACTGGAACAGTAACTGAGAGCTCTTATCTGATCTGTAAGTTGTAAAAATGGACGTTTTGAGAGAAAGAAAGTGTGTGTGTGCTCGTGTGTGAAGAGAGATGGGGGGAAGGAGGAAGGGAAGGAGGCAAAAGAAAGGAGAGAAGGAGACAGAGAGAGGGAGACAGAAAGGAAGAGAAAGACAGAGTGTATGGAAAGGAGGGCAGAAGCAGAGTAGAATTGTGAGCTTTTTTTTTTTCCTTCTTTATTTTGTATTTATCAAAAAAACACAGTAAAAAAAGAATTTAAAATGTGGAAGGGTTAACAATAACTATACAGAGGATAAGAATCATAAGCATGGCTTATCAAGGGTGGAAATACAAATAAGATTGCTACACCTATATTTTCTTTGTGTTCATCTTTCCCTCTGAATTTTTTTCTCCATCCCTGTATATCCTTATTCAAGGTCCCCTCCCCCTCCCAACACATCTGGTCATTTTTTCCTCTGCAACTCCCCATCCCCTCCCTGGGCAGGGAGCAGACAGTCCTATGGTCCCCCTGACCCAATAATGCTTAGATCAGTCTCCACTTCTGGCCAAATCCAGTTCTTTCCCTCCTCCCTCAAGAGTGAGTCAGGTG
>PVIH01025796.1:0-19935 GCA_004025045.1 Sigmodon hispidus | reverse complement strand
ACCCAGCAATACCACTTCTGGGTGTATACCCTAAAGAGGCACATTCACACTCCAAAGGTATTAGCTCAACTATGTTCATAGCAGCATTATTTGTAATAGCAAGAACCTGGAAACAACCTAGATGTCCCTCAACTGAAGAATGGATTAGCAAACTGTGGTACATCTACACAATGGAATACTACTCAGCAGTAAGAAAAAAACAATATGGCTATTTTTATGCTAACACTATGCTGCTTTTGTTTTACAATTTGAGATTAGAAGATATCTGAAACAGTTTTTATATTATACAAGATTGCTATAGCAACTTTTATATTGTCCTGCAAATTGTCTTTTCAATTTCTGTAAAAAAAGTATTTTGCCTGTGGATGGGTTGTTCAGTCTTCTAATTGTTTTTTTAGTAGGCTATCCATTTTTACTATTCTAATCTTACTGATTCATGAGCATGGAAATTTCTCCACCTCCTGATATCTATTTTTCCTGAATGTCTTAATCTGTCTATTATACAAGTTTTTTTTTTAATTTCTGGGTTACAAATAACTCTAAGATACTTTATTTTATAGTTTTGAGATTATTATGAAAGAGATTGCTTCCAAGAAGACATCTTTAGTCCATTGCCATTTATATTTGGGAGAACTATTGATATTTATATGTCAATTTGATATTCCACTACAATACTGATAGTTTTCACATTTACAACTGTTGAAGCTTTATATTGAATTATTTTAGGATCTTTTGTGCATATTATTATGTTATCTGCAAACACAGATTAAAAAATTTTGACTTCTTTTTAAATTGTATACTTTGATTTCTTTTAGCAGTCATGTTGGGCTAGCTCAGCTTCAGTTATGGTTTTTAACAGACATGCAAAGAGTACACTACATACAATGCTTCATCGTGTTTATAGTTCCAGTGGAAATACATTGAATTTGTATTTGTACATGTTTAAGTTGGTGGCAGCCTTGTCATAAATTGGCATTGTTTTGTTAAAATGTATCACAGATATTTATCATAAAGCAGTGTTGAAGATTGTCAAAGTTTTTCTCCATCTAATGAGGTAATCTTGTGAAAATTTTGTTTTTTAATTTGTTTGCATTATGGATTATATTTATCTCTTCCTATAGGTTGAATCATCACTGTATATATCAGGAAGCCTACTTAATCATAGTAGATTATTTTTTTGATATATTCTGTGCATTTTTGTAAAATTATGTATGTATATTTATGAGGAAATTTGTATGCATTTTTAATTGTGTAGGTTGAGAATAAGAGTAACTAACATTTAAAAACAAATACTACAATATCTCTTCTGTTTCTCATTTTGTGGAATAATTTGAGAAACATTAATTCTTGCTTAAAACTCTGGTAGAATTCTTTCCTCAATTCTTCTGACCCTGAGTTTATCTCATTTGCAAAAATTTTCATTACTACTTGTGTTTTTCTAAGATTTCCGGGTCTTTTACCAATATATATCTAATTTTGATTTGACTATGGTAGGTGGTATTTATCAGAAAATTCACCCAATTCTGTGTGGTTTTTGAATTTGGCAGAGCACAGGTTTTTATAGTAATTTATCATGATTTTCTGGATTTCCTGGTGTTTCTTGTAATATCCCCTTTTCATCTCAAATTTTATTAATTGGTATAATTTCTCTCTGACTTTTAGTTATATGACTAAGAGTTTATTTATCAAGCAGATATTCTCAAAGAAATACCTGGTCATCTCACTGATAATTTTTAATTAATTTCTTTATATTTTGTTCACTTCAGCTCTGAGTTTATTTATTTCTTCGGTTGTATTTCTTGGGGGTGTTATTTTTCTCTTTTTGTTCTAGGTATTTAAGGTATTCCATTAAGTTTTCAGGAGAGATCATCAATTTTATCTTTCTTTACTTTTTTGCTGTATATTTTTTATTTATTATTATTATAAACGAAGAAGTCACTTTCTATCCGTGTATATCCTTACTTAAGGTCCCTTCCTCCTCCCTCAACATCAGGTGAACCTTTCTTCTCCACAACTCCCCATTCCCTCCCTGGGCAGGCAGCAGACAGTCTCATGGTCCCACTGACCCAATATTGCTTAATTCAGTCTCCACTCCTGGCAGATCCAGTTTTCTCCCGCCTCCCTCAGGAGTGAGTCAGGTGTTCCTCTAGGGGGAGTGGGATCCGAGGAGTCAGTCCAGGGTGTTTCTGATCCCAAGCTGTTCAGGGGTTGTGGTTTGCAGCTTGGACATGCTTTGCTTTTTTCTTGTTTGTTTGTTTAGAGTCCACTAATGAATGAGTACATCCCCTGCCTATCTTTCTCGGTTTGTGATACCTTGCTTAGTAGGATATTCTCCAAGTCCATCCATTTGACTGCAAATTTTAGGATATCAGTTTTTCTTACTGCTGAGTAGTACACCATTGTGTAGATGTACCACAATTTGTTAATCCATTCTTCAGTTGAGGGACATCTAGGTTGTTTCTAGGTACTTGCTATTACAAATAATTCTGCTATGAACATAGTTGAGCTAATTCCTTTGGCGTATGGCTGGGCATCTTTAAGGTATACACCCAGAAGTGGTATTGCTGGGTCCTTGGGGAGATTGATTCTCAATTTTCTGAGAAGCCACCATACTAAGTTCCAAAGTAGCTGAACAAGATTACACTAGCACCAACAATGGAGGGGTGTTCCCCTTGCTTTGCATGTTCTTCAACATAGGCTGTCATCTGTGCCTTTTATCTTAGTCAATCTAACATGTGTTAGGTGGTATCTCAAAGTAGTTTTGATTTGCATTTCTCTGATGGCTAATGATGATGAGCACTTTTCCAGGTACCTTTCAGCCGTTCGTAATTCCTCTGCTGAGAATTCCTTCTTTAGATCTGAACCCTATTTATGATTGGGTTATTCAAGCTTTTGGGCTCTAGATATTTGAGCTCATTATATAACTTAGATATCAGTCCTGTATCACTTGAAGGATTGGTGAAAATCTTTTTCCATTCTGTAGGCTGTCATTTTTTCCTATTGACAATGTCCTTAGCTTTACAGAAGCTTCTTAGCTTCAGGAGATCCCACTTACTGATTGTTGGTCTTAGTGTCTATGCCACTGGTGTTATACTTAGGAAGTGATCGCCTGTGCCAATTCGTAGAAGTGTATTTCCCACTTTCTTTTCTATCAAGTTTAAAGTGGCTTGGTTTATGTTGAGGTCTTTGATCCACATGGATCTGAGTTTTTTGCAGGGTGACAGGCTCGAATCTATTTGCATTTTTCGACACACTTCCATCCAGCTATGCCAATACCATTTGTTAAATATACTATCTTTTTTCCAATGAATTATTTGGGCCACTTTGTCAAAGATCAGGTGTTCATACGTTTGTGAGTTAATGTCTGCATCCTCAATTCTATTCCATTGGTCCACAAGTCTGTTTTTATGCCAGTACCAGGTTGTTTTTATTACTGTAGCTCTATAGTATAGCTTGAAGTCAGGGATGGTGATACCATACCTCCTGAGGTTCTTTTGTTGAGTAAAATTGTTTTGGCAATCCTTGCTTTCCTGTTATTCCTAATGAAATTGAGTATTGTTCTTTCAGGTTCCAAAAATTGTGTTGGGATTTTGATGGGCAGTGCATTAAATCTGTAGATTGCCTTTGGTAGAACTGCCATTTTTACTATGTTGATCCTACCAATCCAGGAACATGGGAAAGCTTTCCATTTTCTGATATCCTCTTCAATTTCTTTCTTCAGAGATTTAAAATTTTTGTCAAATAGGTCTGTTACTTCATTGATCATAGTTACTCCAAGGTATTTAATACTATTTGCAGCTATAATGAAGGGTAATGTTTCTCTTATTTCTTTTTCAGCTCTTCTATCTTTAGTGTATAGAAGGGCTACTGATTTCTTTGAGTTAATCTTGTATCCTGCTACATTGCTGAAGGTGTTTATCAGCTGAAGCAGTTCCTTGGAAGAATTTTGTGTGTCACTTATGTATACAATCATATCATCTACAAATAGATATAGTTTCACTTCTTCTTTCCAATTTGTATCCCCTTAATCTCTTTTTGTTCCCTTATTTCTTTAACTAAATCTTCAATATCTATATTGAATCGATAAGGGGAGAGACGACATCCTTGTCTAGTTCCTGATTTTAGTGGGATTACTTTGAGTTTTTCTCCATTAAGTTTGATACTGGCTGTCGGCTTCTTGTAAGCCGCCTTTTTTATACTTAGGAATTCTCCCTTTATTCCTGATCTCTCCAGGGCTTTAATCATAAAGAAGTGTCGGATTTTGTCAAAGACTTTTTCAGCATCTAAGGATATGATCATGTGGTTTTGTTCCTTTAGTTTGTTTATATGATGGATAACGTTTACAGGTTTTCATATGTTAAACAAGCCCTGCATTTCTGGGATGAAGCCTATTTGGTTGTGGTCGATGATATCTTTTATACATTGTTGTAAACGGTTTGCCAAAATTTTGTTGAAAATTTTCACATCAATATTCTTTAGGGAAATTGGTCTGTAATTCTCTTTCTTTGTTGTGTCTTTGAGTGGCTTGGGTATTAGGGTAATTGTGGCCTCATAAAAGGAATTTGGCAATATTCCTTCAGTTTCTACTGTGTGAAATTTTGAGGAGTAACGGTAGTAATTCTTCTTTGAATGTCTGGTAGAATGTGACACTGAATCCGTCTGGACCAGGGCTCTAATTTTTGAGGAGGTTTTTAATGACAGCTTCAATTTCCTTAAGGGTTATAGCCCTGTTTAGGCAATTCATCTGATCTTCATTTAATTTTGGTAGGTGGTACCTTTCCAGAAAGCTGTCCGTTTCTTCTAGGTTTTCCATTTTTGTGGAATACTGATTTTTAAAATATCTGATAATTCTCTGTATTTCCTGGGGGTCTGTTGTTATGTCCCCCTTTTCGTTTCTGATTTTGTTGATTTGGACACTCTCTCTGTTTTTTGATTAGTTTGGCTAAGGGCTTATCTATCTTGTTAACTTTCTCAAAGAACCAACTCTTAGATTCATTGAATCTTTGTATTATTCTTTTTGTTTCAATTGTATTGATTTTAGCTCTAAGTTTGAATATTTCCTGCAATCTACTCCGTCTAGGTGAGTTCGCTTCTAATTGTTCTAAGGCTTTCAGCAGAGCTGTCAGGTCTCTACTGTGGGATTTCTCTTGGTTTTTCACATAGGCCTCTAGTGCTATGAATTTTCCTCTTAAGACTGCTTTCATTGTGTCCCCAAAGTTTGTGTACATTGTGGGTTCATTTTCATTAAATTCTAGGAAGACTTTGATTTCTTTCTTAATTTCTTCCTTTACCCAGAGATGGGTAAACTGAGTGATGTTTAGTTTTCTTGAGTTGGTAGGCCTTCTTTGATTTTTGATGTTGTTGAACTCTAACTTTAGGCCCTGGTGGTGATATGTTACAAGGGATTATTTCCAATTTTTTGTATCTGTTGATATTTATTTATGACCAATTATGTGGTCATTTTTGGAGAAAGTTCCATGAGGAGCTGAGAAATATGTATATTCCTTTGCCTTTGGGTGGAAGCTTCTGTAGATATCTATTAAATCCATTTGCATCACAATCTCTTTTAGATTCTTTATGTCTCTGTTGGGTCTCTGTCTGGTTGACCTATCCAGGGTTGAAAGAGGTGTATTGAAGTCTCCCACTATTAGGGTGTAAGAATTGATGTGGGATTTGAGCTTTAGCAGTGTTTCTTTTTCATAAGTACATGCCATTATATTAGGGGCATAAATATTCAAGATTGAAATCTACTCTTGACCAATTTTTCCTGTGATGAATAAGTAATGACCATCTTGGTCCCTTTTAATTGCTTTTAGCTTAAAGTCTACTTTGCTAGATATTAGGATTGCAACCACTGCTTGTATTTTAGGACCATTTGACTGGAAAATCTTTTTCCAACTCTTAATTCTTAGCCTGTATCTGTCCTTGTGGTTGAGGTGTGTTTCTTGTAGGCAACAGAAGGATGGCTTCTGTTGTTGTATCCATTTTGTTAGTGTGTTACGTTTTATAGTAGAGTTGAGTCAATTGATATTAAGGGAAATTAGTGACCATTGATTCATATTTCCTGCCATTTTTGGTGGTAACTTGTTTGTATTTCCTTTCTCTGGAGTATTCTTCTGTGGAATTATTGATTGTGGTTTCATGAGTGTATCTGGGGTCTTTAGTTTGGAGTTTTCCCTCTAATACTCTCTGTAGTGCTGGATAGGTAGATAGATCTTCTTTTAGTCTGATTTTGTCATGAAATATCTTGTTTACTCCATCTATGGTGATTATAATTTTGCAAGGTATAGTATTCTAGTTTGGCAGCCATGCTCTTTTAGCGTCTGTATAACTTCTGACCAAGCCTTTCTAGCTTTCATTGTTTCCATTGAATAGTCCTGTGTTATTCTGATGGGTCTGCCTTTATAGATAAGTTGGCCCTTTTCTTTTGCAGCTCTTAAAATTTTTTCTTTGTTCTGTATATTTTGTGGCTTGATTATAATGTGGCACACTGACTTTTTTGGGGGTCATATCTATTTGGTGTTCTGTAAGCTTCTTGTATCTTTATAGGCATTTCCTTCTTCAGGTTAGGGAAGTTTTCTTCTATGATTTTATTGAAAACATTATCTGTGCCTTTGAGCTGGTCTTCTTCTTCTTCTTCTTCTTCTTCTTCTTCTTCTTCTACTTCTTCTTCTTCTATTCCTATTATTCTCAAATTAGGTCTTTTCATGGTGTCCCAGATTTCCTGAACATTTTGAGTTATGGCTTTTTTAGTTTTACTATTTTCTTTGACTGATATATCTATTTGAGCTACTGAGTCTTCCACTTCAGAAATTCTATCTCCATCTCTTGAACTCTGTTTGTTATGCTTGTATCTGTGGTTCCAGCTTTTTTCTTCAGGTTTTCTGTTTATATCTTTGCCTCATTTTGTGCCTTTTTTATTGCTTCTATTTCAGCTTTTAGTTCCTGGCATGTTTCTTTAATTTTTTGGTTTACTTTTTCTTGGTTTTCTTTCATAGATTTGTTCATCTCTTCCAATTTTTTGTTTGCATTTTCTTCTATTTGTTTAAGGAGATTTTTCATATCTTCTTTGAGAACTTTGATGATTATCTTAAAGGAATTTTTGGTGTTGCTTCCTTCTGTTTCCTCTTCGTTGCACAGTTCAGATCTTGTATTTGCAGAATCACCATTTTCTTCTGGAGTTACCTTGTTGTTCTTTATATTATTATGTAAATTTTTGTACTGTCATCTGCCCATGGCTTCAGTGGGTCATGATTAGGTGGCTCCTGGTCAGTTGTGGCACTCGGGCTTGTGTGTCTCCTGTCACCTCTGAGGAAAAGGTCTGCTCAATCTCCATGTCTGCTCTGGGCAGGGGACTGAATTTCAAGTCTTCAATCTTTCTCTGTTTGACTAATTGGAGTCGGGATGGCCCTGCAAATTCCTTCAGCTGCAGCTAGGGGGTCCATGGCAGTCAGAGTTTATATCTGTCTGCTACAGAGTACATGGGGGCAAGCTCTGCAGACAACACCTGGTCCCGGAACAGGAACCTGACCAGAGCTCAACTCTCCATGGCCTCTTTCTTTTCTTTTTTAAATGTGTTGTATTAGTTAAATAAACTTGCCTCTTAGAACCATCTTTCTTGTGTTACATAGGTTTAGATATGTGTTTTCATTTCATTCATGTCTAAAACATTTTATATACATTTTAAAATCTGTTGACCAATTTTTTTATTCAATAGTGAGTTGTTTAGTTTTCATCATTTTGTAAACTATTTTTTGTTCCTGTTGCTGTTGGTATCCTATTGTATTTTTTATTTAGTTTTATTTTTCTCACATGCAATATGTACATCTCAACCAGTTTCCCTTCCTTTATCTCCTTTAGAGTTCCCATTTAGATTGATAGGTCCTTTGTTTCACTTCGGAAAAGTAAAGGCTTCCCAAGGACAGCAACTGAACACAGCATAATAAGATACATTAAAACTAGGCACAAACTGTTGTTGCAAGGTTCTGCCCTCTAACATCTCCCAAATACCTAGCTGTCAATTCCAAAATAATTGACTAAGAAGCTTAATATTATAGTACCTGCTGTTCTAGTAGCTCAAATATATTACTATCTAGCTCTTACACTTAAAGTAACACATGCATGATTCTTACTCATGTTTAGACCCACAAAAATACCAACTTAACAATCATGTATGTGGAGTGCCTACCTGGCACATGTCATTGCAAGCTCCATGATTGCCACATCTGATTCTATGAGTTCCTGGGAGCCACATGAATTAGGAACTCAGATGGCACTGCAAGGCTGATCCATCAGAGCCAAGGGTCCTCGTAGAGGTGAAGCCAAAACTCAAAGAGATTGGGTGTTAATTGCCTTTGAATATGCAAGCTGTTTATTGCAGAGAATTTTTTGTGTGTGGTTATAGCTTTCCCATTTGTTATTCTCTGGAGTCCATTTTTCAGGACATTTTAGAATTATGTTTGATCATTTATTGGGCATAATTTCTCCCATACATCTGGGGTCATATGGCTAACTTCTCATATCTGTGTATGAAAAACGTCAAACAGACAAGATTTTCTCACAAATCATGTCTTTGTTCCTTTGCCCAGAGCAGATTCAATATCTTTCCTCCATGAAATTATCTTTACTGTCAAATATCTGAGCAGGATTAGCCCTTGGAAAAGTATTTGAATTGAACTATTTCTCAGATATTCAAGGACAGCTACAGATAGATGATACACTGACTGGTGTGTCCTAAGGTCACTACCCCTACAGATAAGAGAACTATCTGGAGCTAATACCACTAATCTTAGTCTCTTAACTCCCTATACTTACATGCACCTAGATTCAATAACACAAGTTCCTAACTTAAAGGCTTATTGTTTGTGATATAAGAAAAATGTTAATTAAGCAGCTCCTAGTTGGTGGTGTTAAAAAAAAATATGCTGCAGTACTGCACCACAGGGTCAGAGCAGCTAGAAGGTGACAGGTTCCATTTCTTGTGAAAATTGATCTGTAACAGAAAAAGATACCCTTCTAACAAAGATAATATAAAAGAACAAAAGTTTTACACCATTGTTTACTCAGGTTACCTAGCAACCAAGAACACTTGCCCCACCCATCAGAAAAGTTCTGCAAGGAGACCTTATGAAAGTAGTGTAGGACATTACTTTGTTCACTTTTTTTATTTTCCTGATAAATAAACATTTAACCTTATGCCTAGCCACATTTAGGATTGTAGTTAGAGTACAAGATTCTTACCCTTTAGATTTCTTTGTTGATCTAATCTTTAGTTGACCTCCACCAGAAAAACCTTGAGTAGCCATTCCCAATTTGTGTCATAAACCAAAGCTGAAAGTTACTACCTGCATATACATCTTGTCACCCCTCTCTGTGACCCTGAGGAATTCAAGCCCCATATTGCCTTGCCAAAAAAGTAACTGCCTACATGAGTATATAAGCCTATGTCTTCACTGTCATAAAAGTTGTGCTAATAGGAGTCATGCCAATAAAGATGAAATAAGTAAAGAGAATATTGAATATATCTTTTAATTTACAGTTATTTCCTTGCTGACAGTCACATTCTGCTTGAACCCTGAGAGAAAACCTTGTTGGGGTCGGTTCCTCCAAGGTTTTTTGTTAGTGAGCCCTTCTTAAATGATTCTGTGGGCTGTGTTCTCCTCCTGCTCTTAGCCACTCTGGCTCAAACAATTTTCTTTTACTCTCTTCCACTGAGTTCCCTGAACTCCTAAGGGACAGACCTGTAGGAGAATTCAATTTGGACTCTTTCTCCATCTGTGATATGATAGTGGTTCCTTGCTTCTACTCCTATCAGCTTCTTAGGAAAGCCTCTCTGAACACTATTGGGCTAGACAATGATCAATTTTGTCTTTATGTGTCTGGATTACCTCACTCTGAAAGACTTTTTATAATTTATCTATTTGCATGATGGTTTCATAATTTTATTTTTTAATAGCTGAGTTATATTCCATTGAGAAAATGAACCACATAGTTTTTATTCATTCCTTTATTGAGGGATGGCTAGGTTGTTTCTAGTTTCTGCCTGCTAAGAATGAAATCACTTGAAGATAGTTGAGTTCTTTGTGGTTATATGGGGTTTCCTTTGGTCATATGCTTAATAATTATAGCTAGATCTTGAGATCTATCAATTCTTAGTTTTCTGAGGTACTGCCATATTAATTTCCATAATGGCTGTACAAATGTCTACTCCCATTAGCAATGGAGGAGTCTTACCCTTGCTCCAAAAGTTTGTCAGCAGCATAAGCTCTCACTTGTGTTATTGATCTTAGCCATTCTGACATGTGTGAGATGAAATTCAAAAGTAGTATTAATTTTCATTTTTTATGCTAAAAATATTAAACATTTTTTAAATGTTTCTTAGCCATTTGAGATTCCTGTTGGAAATTTTTTTTAGATGTTTACCCCATTTCTAATTAGATCATTTGTTTTAATATGCTGATTTTTATTGAGTTCTACATATATTTTAGATATTAACCATCTATTGGAGTGCAGTTGGGAGAAATATTTTCCCATTCTGTAAGTTAACATTCTGTCCTTTTGACAGTATCCTTTGCTTTACAGAAGTGTTTCAATTTCATGACAAACCATTTATTAGCTGTTAATCATAGTGCTTGGCTATCAAGGTTCCATTCAGGATGTCATCTTCTATGCCATGTATTCAAGACTATTCTAAACTTTGTCTTCCATGAAGTTCCATGCATTTTTTGTTTTACATTGATAGATTTAATTCACTTTTCTTGGATTCTGTGCAGGGTGATAAACATATATCTAGTCACATTCATTTACATGCAGACATCCAATTACGTCAGCATTATTTGTTGAGGATATTTTCTTTTTGAATAATGTACTTAGAATTTTTATCAAAAATTTGGTGTCCATATGTTTGTGGATTTATGTATGGATCTGAGATTAGAGTCCTTAAATCCACTTGCCTGTTTGTATGCCAGCACCATTTGTTTTTTTATTACTATAGCTCTGTAGTATGTATTGAAACCAAAAATTGTGATTCCTCCAAAAGACATTTTACTGTTCATGATTGTTTTACCTATTCTGTTGTTAATAATACTAATAATAAATTTTGTATTTTTAATACTTAATTTTCAAATAGGATGTAGGATATTATTCTCATTTTTGCTTAATTTTATTTTATTAATACTTCTGTTGCTGTTGAGACTTTCTTCAAATGCTAGTATATGGTCATTTTTTGATAAAGTTAAACAAGATGCTGCAAAGTAGTTATATTCCATTGTTTTTCAATCAATGGCTCTGTAAATATTTGCTACATCCATTTGATTTATGACAAAATTTTACTCCAGCATTTTTATGTTTATTTTTTGTCTAGGTACCATATCTATGGGTGAGAGCAAGGTACTAACGTCTCTCCATACTAACGTATGAGCCTATGTGGGATTTTAGCAATGGTACTGTTTAGTTTCATAAATATGAATGACTTGTGCTAGGTACACAAATGTTTAAGATTTCAATAACTTCTTGATTTATATTCTTTGATGAATATGTAATATCATTCCATGTTTTTCTTATTATTATTTTTTTACTTTGTATTTTCAGATATCAAAGAACCTACACTGCCTTATTATTTCTATTTTGGATACCTTCCTTGAATCTTTTACCTTGTACCCAGACTTGAGGTTTAGATTGATGAGCTATTTGTCATGTTTGTCTAAAGCAGGGATATCATTCTCTAATCCAGTCTGTTTCTCTTTATTGTGGAATCTAGAACATCAGTGATGACAGTAATCAGTGAACAATGTGTGCTGATTTTTGTTGCAGTGTTAGGTTATATTCTTTATTTTTAATTGGCTAGTGTGGGATTATTTATGCCATGCATTTTCTTAAGTGTCAGTAGACTCTTCAGAATGATATTTTTTCCTGTTCATTTATTATTATTATTATGAATAAAGAAGTCACACTTTCTATCCCTCTATATAATTATTCAAGGTCTCTTCCCCCTCCCAAGAAAGAAATTGAAGGGGATATCAGAAAATGGAAAGCTCTCCCATGTTCCTGGATTGGTAGGATCAACAGAGTAAAAATGGCAATTCTACCAATGGCAATCTACAGATTCAATGCACTGCCCATCAAAATCCCAACACAATATTTTTTGGACCTTGAAAGAACAATACTCAATTTCATTTGGAATAACAGGAAAGCCAGGATTGCCAAAACAATTTTGCTCAACAAAAGAACCTCAGGAGGTATCACCATCCCTGACTTCAAGTTATTCTATAGAGCTACAGTAATAAAAACAGCCTGGTACTGGCATAAAAACAGACTTGTGGATCAATGGAATAGAATTAGGGATCCAGACATTAACCCAAAAACCTAAGAACACCTGATCAGAGTGATTTTTTTTAATCTAGATTTTTTCTTGAGCAATGCATTTGTGAAAAGATACTTCTTAAATTTATATTTTTCATTTATTCTGTAGTTTGTGTTTTTATAAATTTAATTAAGTGGTTTATTTATAGCCTCTTTGCAGTCCTTGAACATATTGATATAAAAAATTTTAAAGTCCCTGTCCTGTGCTTCAGCGATATTGCATTTCTCAGGGTCTATTATAATGTGGATTTTCAGTTCTTATGTAAGCATATTTCTTTGTGTGTTAATGATTCTGTTTTTGTGACAGTGTCTAGGCTTCTGAGTTTTAGATGTTTGTGATTTTAGGGGCCAACACTTGCAGACATGGTCATCTTAGAGGGTCAAACTGCCACCAGGGCGATACAGACCTTGGTGGTCTTTGCTGCCACTTGGGACCATGGTGTCATCAAGTCCCAAAATGTGAACATGGACCATGCCTGTATCCATGACACTACTGTAGCTATATTGATGTTTGTGGCTCTAGATCTCATAGAAGGCCAAGTGCATAGCTGAGATCTGGCTTGACACATGAAGACAGACTGGACTTTAGAAACCATGCCATCACTAGGGCCATGCCAATCTTTGTTGTGGGGTATTTCATCATACTGTGATACCTGAGTCTATGTGAATAAAATAAGCCTTTGATCAGAGATCAAAGCAAGCCTCTGGTTTACATGGGTTAGGGCATTTATTGTACAGACCTAATTTGAAGCTGTGGGCTATGTCTGGTCAGTTGATAATTCACAGGAGTTAGCCATTATGGAGATTCAGAAAGACAGAGAAAAACACAGAAAGTAATATAGAGGGACATGGAGTAGGGGTTGGAGGGCCATACCCATTTGAGTGACTTCTGCTGCCAAGCTAGGCCATGGAGACATTCAGTTCTATGGTCATGAGAGTTCTACATCCTACCTAGGCAGTACAATAAAGCTGACCCAGCTGGCAGAGCACAGATGAAATAGCTGGCCCAGGGGTCATAAGAGTGACAGAGCTGGCCCAATTTCACATCAGCTACAGCACTTGAAAAAGTAGGCACTGCATCTTGCATGGTCAGCACACCAGAGCAGATCCTGTTGGCAGTAAGACAGGCCTGTAGGCATGAGAGCAATACAGCTGTCCCCACCCCCTACATTGTATACAATGGGGTGGCAAGAGTAAGGGAAATATGTGACAGGTAGGAGAGTTGACTTTGGGGATATTAGAATAGAATAGCTTGCTCTTACTCTCACCAAGTACAGAAATCCAGACAGTAGGCTCTATAACTCACCTAGGTAAAACAGTAGAGTGTGCCCTGGTAGATGAATGTAGGTGAGGTGAAACTGAAGTTTATTTTTTTTATGAATTGTGCTGTTAAATTTGTAAAATATTTTTTTCTTTTATTCTTAAGTGTTCTAAAATAATGAGTTTAAAATCCTATTTTTTATATATTTTTGCCTCATACCTTTTTTGTGACTTTAATTTTCTTAATGTAAATACCACAAATAATACTTTCTTAGACAAAAGAGAACATTATAATTTAGACTGAATTACTGAACATATGTAGAATTTACTAAAAAATGCAGTCAAGTTCTACCCACAGAAGAATCTCATCAGAAATCCTTTCCTTATTGAGATGCTGCAAGTGGGCACAATTTCTTTATATGATCTCTATTTTATCATGGTCCCTGTGAGTTAAGTAAATAACACTTCAGAAGAAGTCAATCATGAATTTTCATTATAATACTTAATTCTATTTCTGTAAATTTATTAATCAAAATAGAATTGCTTTCTGTATAAGAAATGATCTGGCATTTGCCAAGATATATAGTAAAGTAGATTTCTATACACCCTATTAACATAAACCTCAACTTAATCAGCTTTAAAAGTAAAATATGCAAGCTACCACATACTTAGTATAATGTAATTTATTTCAATATATTCCTAAAGGAGCTAATTATTCAGTAGGTTTTTCATAATGATAATGAAGTTAGTGTTTTAGAACTACGTCAAAAAGATGAATTGTAATTCTGAATATATTTTAAGAGTGAAAATCAATTATTACAAAAAATTGAAATTAAAATCTTATTATGACTTGAAGGGAGAAAACATCAACTGCATGCATTGCTAAACTACTTTTCCAGAAAAATTTAGATTCACTTTTGGAGTAGCTAAGGATATTTACATAATTCTATGTTTTATGTCACACCATATTAGATATTTAACTTACTGTATATTACTGTATAATAATTTGTTTTTTTAAAAAACAAAGGTTATTTTATCTATGAATAACTATTTGAAATAAAATTTATCTTATCATCGTTTTTGCTAAAAGTAAACTCAAAACTGCATGTAGCTCAGGATAATGTGTGCTTGCCTAGCAAAATCAAAACCATGACCTAGATTCACAGCACTGTACAACCTAGGTAAGATATGTGATATGATGCTTGCCTACAGACCCAATACTTGTGCTATCATCATTGGCTACATGTTGAATTTGACTGCATCCCAGATATATGGGACCCTGTCTCAAAAAGTGAAATAACATATATCAGTTCATTTATTTTGTGATGTAGTAGTTCAAGAATGCAGTAAAACTGAAAGTAACAAACTTTCAACCAAATTGAATGATATAAAACTTTAATTTACACAGGATTTTTTTAAAAATTACTTTTGGGCATGTTAAATTACATTTTAAATTCCCATTTTACTGTTATAAAAAGAGTGACAAGGGGTCAGCTTGAAAATCATTGTGAATTAAACCTTAGAACACTATTGATTTCAGCTATTTATAAATATTATTATATACTTTAAAAGAAAAGTATTCTCATTGAATATATACTTGAAAGTTAAGTGCCTTTATAAACTGAAAACACATGATTAACAATGAGTTTAGTATAGACATTCATATAAAGCATTTTTGATAATATTTACATAATTCAAAGTGCACACATGTCTGCCTTCAACAGCAGAAACAACTGTGTTATATCTGTGTAATAGACTATTTTTTGTCTAAAATGATGGTTTGTTAGATATAAGGCAAAAAAAACTATCTTTGGACCTCATCAAAATTTTAATAATATTCCATAATTATTGTCACTAATCCTCCCTGAAAAGATTCATGTACAAGGCAATTTGGTCTGATATGTTTTAAAAAGCTAATCATACACTAAGCATCTCCTTCCAGACCTAATATTTTAAATAAATTTTAATGTTATCATTAAATTTATGGAAGGAGATTAAATAAAACTGAAACATGTTTATAAGCTTAAAAGCAAAGTACATTATCATACACTAATGATATGTATGTTGCTGTAGATGTTTTTACATTTGAAGATATAATGAGAGGGCTTTTTAAAGAAAAAATACTTGTTTTGCAAGTATAAGGATCTGTTTGTATCACCACTCTGCCAGGAAAAATTGGACATGATTGTACCCTAAATACCAAGTGGGCTGAGCCGTTAAGATTGCTGATGCCTGCCTTCAAGAGAGTCTGGACAATTGATGAGTTTTAGATTCAGAGAGACCATATTTTAATATTCTCTGTAAGAATGATTGATGGTGACTTTAATCACACAAACAAGTGCGATAATTATGTAATCATATATACTTTATGTAAATACCCACTTTTTAATAAAAAACTGAGTGATAAAATTCTAAAAGATTGAAATAAATAAGGAAAGTTTATTATATTTAATCTGCATTATGTTTCTGAATATCTAATACTTATTGGTAGCAAATGCTACCTATAAGTGTAATCACAGAAGTAAAACAGTTTAATTTGTAGTTTAGAAAAAGTAGTTCATTGAAAAATTTAAATGAGTCTCCATCTGACCCCTGAAGAAGAAGCATGTAAGAAATACAGAAGATCAAAACCTGTGGATTGGTTCCAGGCAAATGTGGTTTCATTTGCCAAGGCCACCTGAAAATTCTCTGATAAAAAGACCAGCTTCCAAGAAGCCGGTTGAGATGATCCAGCCTCAAGACACATGAGATTGTCATTGTCCTTTGTCAGCAGGAAGTAGTAAAAGAAAGAAAGCTATGTCCAATTTCCCCAAAATATTACTTATTAATGTTTGTTTTCATTATAAACAGTTAATAGTCATAATCAATCTTTTAAAAAAATAAGGGGGGATGATATAATATAGAAATGATTAGAAAAGATAAGTGGATTTTGGTTTATTGATAAAAGCTTAAGGTCAATTTTGCTATGATGTATGTATTTTTCTCCCTTTGATTAAGTTACGATGCGGATGTAACTCATTTAAAATTGTAATGTGTAATTGAGAAATGCAGATTAATAGTCATCTATGATAACCAAACTTATAGTCATATTAGCTAGGTTTTTGTAGATATACAAAGATAAATTTCAATTAGATAGGTAGTCTTCAAACACTTCAAAGACAAGCAGAATATGGCATTTAAAATATTTTAAGAACTTAGACTTTTCTGGACAGTGAGACAGGTCTGTTCCTGTATTTCAGGAAAGTGATGGGCACTGAAGAAACTTCATGTGGAATTTACTTTGTGGCAACAGTTAGCCACTGGACAAGAAACGGTTATGGTATTGACTGCTTGATAGTATGCTGTATAAACTGGACATGCAGGTTCCATAGGAAAGGGACCTCTGAACTTTGGCAGAACAAGCCGAGATGGTCCTTCAGGTTCCTGCTTTGCAGAAAAAAAAAATGCCAGGCATTCTTCAGGACACAAGGAGAAGCAACTGATGGACTGTGTCAGATTTCCTGCATCACTGCAAGATATGCCAGAGACTTTGGGCCATAAAGGCTAAAGATGGTGTCCCAACATTACAAAGGAACTTTGGGTGACTATCCAGGCAGACAGGTGTCATGTCTGTAATTTTCTAGACTTTTGAAGTTGCTTGCACTTCCTGTTTATTTGGAAAATATATCCTTCTGTGGTCTTTGATATGGTTGAAGGTTTAATAATTATAGATATAGATCTTTTTAGTTTAAAAGTTATATTTTATATGAAACTTGTGACTCACAAGGATAAAGTAGATAACAGAATATTTTCTTTAAGTTTGCTAATTACAAATAGACTAGATATTGCGACTGTAATTTTTGCTTGAGAGCTGTTCTGTTGCAATTTTTCTATATGGAAATTGAAACCTTCCCTTTTGATTAGACAGAAAAGAGGAAGTGTAGTCTAGTGTTCTTTTTATGCTGTAAATAAAGGAGCTGTTTTGGTCTATGTAGAGCACCATAGAAGTGTGTGGAGAATCAGAGGACAGGCAGGTATTAGAAGGGTAGAGTTAGCCAGTTTCCATCCGACCCCCCAAGAAGAAGCATGTATGAAATACAGGAGAGCCACGTGCTGGGCCACATGGCAGGTAGATTAATAGATTACAAGAAATGGGTTGAATTAAGATGAAAGAGCTAGCTAATTATGTGTTTGAGACATGGACCAAACAGTATAAAGTTTAAAAAAAAAAAAGAAGAAAATTTAAATGAACACTTATGTCTATGTGACCTGAGGTATTATTTGTTATCTTGAAGCAGATATCATAGGTATTATGATGTGAGATACATAGATATCTATTGTATGTTAGCATAAAACTCAAGAATGTTAGGAGAAAACAGGAAAAAATATTAGGAGCTCCAAAATATGATTGGTAAATAAGACAATGTGTAAAATAGTCAAGATTTTTAAGGGAATCATGTAAGAATAGGCAGAGAGAATGTGAAAAAAATTGAAGGAAAAGGGATATAAAGAAGGACGAGAAAGGAGGAGGACATAAAGAAAGAGGAAGATAAATAGAAAGGAAGCAACAAAGATGAAAAAAATGATAAAATAGATTACTTTCCCCAGACAGAAATAGTGATGGAAAAGGTTTATGAAACAAGACCAACAAATTTTTCTTAAATGGAAAAGAAAGATTTTCTCATAAAAAAAGGTAATCCCAGCACTCATGAGTCAGGAGCAGGTGGATCTCTAGTTTGAGGCTAGCCTGTTTTACAGAATTTCAGAATTGTCAGGGTTATGAAAAAAAGCCTGTCTCACAAAAACGTAATAACAATAACAAGAGTAATAATAACAAAGCCAGTCATAAATAAGCAAGTACAAAGTAACATATAAAAATAGAAATAATTTACTTTATGATCCAAGTTTTTGTGATGAAAGGTAGAAAGCTATAGTAGGATCCACACTAAATTAGAAAGAATTAAATCTATATTAAATAGCGAAGAAACTAGTGTAATATGAAACAAAGCATAGTCATCGGGATAGAAGGCAAATTCAAAATTTATTGCAGAGAAAAGATAAAATGGCTTGTTAGCTTCTTAAAAGATAAAATGACTTGTTAGCTTAACATCAAATGCTTGTTAAATGGTTGTTCATACTCAGAGCGTTAAAATCAGCATTAAGATTTATTTATTCTATTTATAACCATTTTTTGGTGGAAGATGAACTAAGGACAGGCTTATAGTTGTTGCAAAATGTGATTCAGATATTTCCTATATAAGAAAGAAAAGTAGGAACAATTAAAAATATATAACTAGGAGCTACATAGATGGTTAACTAGTTAGGGAGAAACTTAGTTCTACCTCAACTTCATATGCCATGCCTTGCTGACACTCATGGGTAGCCTGCTCATTTCTGAACAGAAAGGGAGGAGTGGATTTCAGTGGGAAGGGGTAAATGGGGGGTAATAAAAAGAAATTAGAAAAGGGAAACAGCAATTGAGATGTAAAATAAATGAAAAAATAATTAATATTAATTTATTAATATTAAGGTTACTTGCACAGGATCTGAGTTTAATCTTTTGCACCTATATATTGGCTTACAATCAGCTCTAACTTCAGTATCAAGAGATCCAACAGTTCCAGGCATACACATGATACAGAGATAAACATGCAGACAAAACACTCATACACTTGAGTATTTTTAATTATATGTAAGTATGTAATTAATTAAAAATTATGCATAACAGGTAACCAAGGGATAGGTTAAACATTTGTTCAAAAATATTTTATATCATTATTCTTAAAGGGATAATATTAAATAAAATATTTGTTATAATATCCTGGTTTTTCTTTTTATTTTAATTTTGTAAAGCTCCAAATATACTAATGCATTCCATAGAAATGGAAAAAATTGAATATCCATATAAAATTTCTTAATATGCTTATATATCACTTAAGTAAAGCTATCATTTTATTATATGTCAATGTATTTTACATCTTGTAGAATTTATTTGTAAATATTCTCATGCGATTCTTTTTTTTTTTCTTCTTTATTTTGTATTTATCAAAAAAAAAACAGTAAAAAGAATCTAAAATGCAGAAGAGTTAACAATAACTATACAGAGGATAAGAATCATAAGCATGGCTTATCATGGCTAGAAATACAAATAAGATTGCTACACATATATTTTCTTTGTGTTCAGCTTTCCCTATATATCCTTATTCAAGGTCTCTTCCCCCTCCCAACACATCTGGTCATTTTTCTTCTCTGCAACTTCCCATCCCCTCCCTGGGCAGGGAGCAGACAGTCCTATGGTCCCACTGACCCAATAATGCTTAGATCAGTCTCCACTTC
>PVIH01025795.1:0-19937 GCA_004025045.1 Sigmodon hispidus | reverse complement strand
GTGATGATGAAGGTGATGGTCAAGGTGATGGTGAAGGCGATGGTGATGATGAAGGTGATGATGAAGATGATGGTGATGATGAAGGTGATGGTCAAGGTGATGGTGAAGGTGATGGTGATGATGAAGGTGATGGTGAAGGTGATGGTGATGATGAAGGTGATGGTGAAGGTGATGCTGAGGGTGATGGTGATGAAGGTGATGGTGAAGGTGATGCTGAGGGTGATGGTGAGGGTGATAAGGATGGAAGCATTGGCAGCATGTTTATTCACTCAGTGACTGACTGTGCACCTACTTTGTTCCTCATACTGTTTCTGTTTCTAAACACACAAAGTGCACCACCACCCCCCAAACTTGCATCTTAGGGATAGACAGTGTGTTCAATGTGTAATATTAAATCTAAATCAGGACTGGAGATAAGAGTGCCAAGAAGGAGGGGCCTTGTGATCAAGAAAAGCCTCCTCAAGAAGGGATGTTTGTGATAAAAACTGAAGTAAATTGCTTATTTTAAAAATAATTAGATTTATTGAAACTGAAAACTTGGAGTCATATTTGAGAAATTATCCTACTTCCACTATTTTGTGTCCGTGTGAGTGTGTGTGTGAATATGAGCATGAGTGGTGTGTGTGTGTTGTATATATTTTTATGTATGTGGGCACATGTGCTATGCATACATGTGTATCCTGCTCTGCCACTCCCTAACTTATTGTCTGGGACAGGACCTCTTGCTGAACCTGGTCACAATCCCCAGTGATCTTCCTGTCCCTGCCCACAACAGCATTGATTGGTAATGTAGACAAGCACCACCGTGCAGAACCTCCACCTCCACTCCCACGGTTACTGAACTCTTATCTCAAACCTGTGTGTGTGTGTGTGTGTGTGTGTGTGTGTGTGTGTGTGTGTGTGGCATGCACTCTTAGCATCTCCACAGGCCTAAAACCCCTCTATTTTACAGAGGAAGAAGCCAGGACTCAGAGGCAGAGGCCAAGTGGTTGTGACAAGCTACTTGCCCATGGTCACTTGAGGGAACAACAGAGTCTAGAATTCAATTGTCCTGGCCCCAAACATAGATCTTTCTGTGCCCATACTGTATGGACAGAGAGGCTCTGACTTCCCACAGTGCACACTCTGCTAGTAGGCACAGTAAATAAAAGACTCAGCCTCAAAGACAGATGATAAGAGACCCCATAAAGCATTTATGGGCTGGGCTGGTGGTCAGCACCGCGTGACACTCCCAAATAAGTGTCTATAAAGGCTTTATGGCAGCCAGATGCTGCATGGACTATCACAATTGCTACATCTTTGTAGACACTCTGGCCTCTGCCTCTGCACTGCTATGGTACCTTGCTCCAGAAAAGAAGGTCTCAGCTATGTGACACTCCAGGCTAGCTACTGCAGAAGTGTAGGGACACTGGGCACAAGCTTGGGACTGCAATTGGCACTGACAAAAGCAGGTGATCAGAGACCCGTAACTCCTGAAAAATTGGTTCTCCAGTTGGGGGGAAGATGACATAGGGCATCTGACCCTGAGCTTAGAGAAGACGCAGCTAAATAATAGGTCTTCCTTTCTAGAAAACCATGTTTCTTATCAAATATCCCACCAATGCTGAGAATTCCCTTGCCCACAGCACTCATCTTTGGATTAACCAGCCTACATAGCAGCCAGGAACCCTAGTTTTTTTCTCCCCCAAGGCCATCTCTGAGGGCTATCAGAATGCTAGCCTGGAGCTTCAGAATCCCCCCAAGCATCTCTGGCCTTGCCATCATCTACAGAGGGGTTGTATGGATTTTCCTTAGCAGAAGTGAACAAATTCTGCTCCAACACAAACAGACCAAAGAGATTATTACACTCAAGTCTAATTCAGTGAGTCAGTGGTTTATTGCTATTATTTACCGAAGCATGGGTAAGGGGTTCCTTACAGGAGTACCTGTGTCAGGAAAGCAGCATCCCTGAAGCTGGGCAGGAGGGGTCTACTCTGACAGGCAATCATTGGCTGCTTTTATCACCTTGAGGAGAGCCTTGTGAATCTTCTAAGTTTCATGACCTTCCCTGCTTTTATGAGTGTCTGTCTGTCCTTCCTCTAGGAGGGTCTATTTCAATGTAAACATCTCTACACACAGAGGTGAAGAAGTGGCATGATAGAACTTGATGGTGGCTATGTGATGGAGAATAATTGCTGCACTGGACCTCTGAGGAGTTGTCTGGTCATATGTCACATTGGACATCAAGGAGCCCTGGGCCATCCTGCCCATATAACTACCTCCAGTGTAGGTGCTGGCTGCTACTTTCAGTGGCATCTCAGGGGTCTTCCACACCACTCCACTGACTAGAAAGAAATGACAGTCCTCAGTGGTCTCTGCCCTTTGGCTCAGCCTGGTTCCCTTCCCTTATCTTGTGTATTATTTTGTAAGCATGTGTATCAGCTCAAATGCCCAGGACTCCCTGAATCTGTAATCACCCCCAGAGGACCCCTGCCTCTGCTGAGCCCTGTGTCTGTGACCAGGGGGCCGCTGGCCCAGTAATCATGTCGGACAGTGGCTAACCTCCCCCAGGACTCTCCATTTTCAACTCAGACAGGTTTCTGCCTCCCTCATCTACACAGTGGCAATGCCTTCACAGGGCATCATTTCATAAATATTACATGAATTGGCTAGTTAATGAATTAACCTGTCTTAGTAACTTGTACCACTCTCTAAATCCTTCCTTACTGAGAGATACAGACTCTCCTGCTGAGCAAACCTCCTCACCCAGCATCACTGTCTATCTTTGTATTTTTTTATTTTTTTTTAAATCAGGATCATTTTCTTTTCTTTTTTAAACTTTATTTATTTTATTTGCTTTGATGTTTGCCTGGAACTACAGACAGTTGTGAGCTGCCATGTGGGTGCTGGGAATTGAACCCTGGTCCTCTGGAAGAGCAATCGATGCTCTTAACTGCTGAGCCATCTCCCCAGCCCCGTCTTTTTAATTTTTTTAAGATTTATTTATTTATTATATATATAGTGTTCTGCTGGCATGTATGCCTGCATGCCAGAAGAAGGCACCAGATCTCATTATAGATGGTTGTGAGTCACCGTGTTGTTGCTATGAATTGAACTCAGGACCTAGTGCTCTTAACCTCTGAGCCATCTCTCCAGTCCATGTCTCTGTCTTCTTGCTCTGTCTTCTCTGAAAATGGGCTCAAACTACCCATGCCTTGGTTACATGTCTTATTCTCCAGCCCCTGAAGTGTCGCTACTATCATGAACCCCCACTCATAGTCCAGGGGTTCCTCAGTTCCAACAGCTACAGCAGAAAAGGCCAGGCCTAGGAATGACCAAGGAGAAGCTCCAGACATGCTCACAGAACAGCAGCACCTGGAGAAAAGTTAAGGTTCCTCTTATTCTATTGGGCACTCATTCTATGTCCACCACACAGGAGAATCTAAGGTCACCCTAAGGAGTGATATTCAGACATGTCCACTTATTTACATATCTGATGAGCATTTATTGGGTACCTATAGTCTTTACCCAGTAAATACTCCTATTGCACAATTCCTAGCTTCAAGCCTCAGGGATATGGTAGCAGTAAAGTTTGCACTGGATTTTATAAGTAATTGTATCAAAAACCACAGTGAGGCATAGAGACCTAGGTGTGACCTACACACACACACACACACACACACACACACACACACACACACACACACACGAGTGAGTTCATAATGACCTAAAGAGAGCAGTCTCTCTGGGAAGTCTCAATAAAGGGCATTGGACCATTGTTAGATCCTGAGTTTCAGAGAAATTTATAGAGAGATGTTCATGACCCAGCTAACCTGCCTCAGGACCAGAGGCAATATCCCACTGCTGCCAATAACAGGGATGTGTTGATCTGAGCAATGACCAGCACCCTAGGGTGTCTGGCTGGGGTCTGGGACCTGACCAAATCTAAAGTAGGTGAGTGAAAGCTAACTAGTAGATGGGGAGCTCATAGCAGTGGGTGAGGGCATGCCAGGCATGCTCCCCGAACAAGGCTCAGACATGAAAAGTGATAGACCTCCCCCCACGCTGGAGTGGAGGGCAAGGCAGGGTGATGTTGGAAAGCTAGCTGAGGCTCCTGTGGAAGTCATGGAAGCAGTACCTCCTAACTGCCATGTCCTCCAGCCCAGCAACTCTTGATCAAGAAACACCACCACCCTACCCGACCCCATCAAGGACATACACATCTGGCTGCTTCCTTGTAACCCTAGAAGTCTGGGTCTCCAAGGCCTGCCTGTGCACAGTGCTGTGGCTGTGGCTCTGGGTAGGACTGTGTCGAAATAGCATCACTGTCTTCCAAAGAAGGGTGGGCTGGAGCCTGGGAGAAGGCTGGAGACTGTGGGCAGCCTTGTAATTTAATTATTCGACTGCAGAAAGAAGACCTCATCTACTCACGCTCATCCCTGTTAAGCTAATTGTCTCCCTCACTCTCCTCTCCCCCCATGAGCTGGGGAAGTTGCTGCCGCCTAATTGAGTTATCATAAAGATAATGGCTGATGTTCCCGCCAGTGCAGAGAGAGGAGGATCCATCTCACAGCGACTCAGGCTGCAGACAGGATCCCCACCTCCACCCCAGGGGCTGAGATGAGGGCAGCGAGGTATAGAGAGTTCTACACAAGGAGCTTACCCATGTGGCCACCTGATAGATAACAGGCTCCTTTTTCAATTTTAGCACACCTTGGGAGACAAAAGGGCCTGCCGTATGAATATTTGTGGGTTTTCTTAAGAAGCAGCTATGCTGCTGAGTAAAAAGAGCCTTGTCTTGGAGAGCAGACAGATCAAGTTTCAAGTAACCTCCCATAACCTATCTCAGTTCCGACTCTTATGAACCTCAACCTTTCCATCTGTAAAATGAGACCATCAAGCTCCGTGGCTGGTAGAAGGATTCTGTGAGACACCAATGCATATGTTGAGGTTTATACAGGCTGATGGCCAGGATTGGGGGACAAGTTGATGAGAAGACCCATGCCAAGATGAGAATTTATATACAAGCTAAGCAGAGGGTCAGGAAGCCCATGAATCAAGTTCAAGGACCAGTCTGACAACTAGACAGGTTAAGACAGAGACTGGGGAGCTCTGGCCTAGGTATGAAGGTGGACAAGAGCCAGGACACCAGGCCATACCCAGGAGATGCTCCATTCAGAGGAGAAAGAAGTTCCAGAGACTGGGGGAGCTGAATTCCAGGCCTGCCCCCAGGGTCAGTGCAAGCCAGATCCCCTCAGGTAGGATAGCTGACCAGCGTGGGTGAGCCACACTTGACCATAACATCCCCTTGCCTCTCCAGTGCCCCCTCTGATCCAGCCTTTCGAGTTCCCACCTGCTTCCATCGGCCAGCTGCTCTACATCCCCTGTGTGGTGTCCTCGGGGGACATGCCCATCCGCATCACCTGGAGGAAGGATGGACAGGTGATCATCTCAGGCTCGGGTGTGACCATCGAGAGCAAGGAATTCATGAGCTCCCTGCAGATCTCCAGCGTCTCCCTCAAGCACAATGGCAACTACACCTGCATTGCCAGCAACGCAGCAGCCACCGTGAGCAGGGAACGGCAGCTCATCGTGCGTGGTGAGCGGGTCAGGCCGGCCCCTGAAAGGTGTGGGGGACCAAGAGCATCTTTCTAGAGTTCTGGTTGGAATTATAGGCTCTTGGTGAGTTAGTTCTGCCTGGGTTCTTAAAGACAGTGAGACCCAAGCCTCTTACTTTCAGGCCTGGAGTGGAGGGCATCCTTACTTGGTCAACCATGGGAGCAGGCAGGTTTGGGACTCGGGACTATGAGAGCCCAATGCAGTACTTTCAAGAGCTCTCAACCTTCTTATGACTTCACAGGCACTCTTCTACCAACATTGTAATAACCCAAGAAGGGCTGACATCTGCTAGAAGAGGCCTCCTGACTTAGGGGGCCCAGCTGAGACTAACAGCCTCTTTTATTCCTGCTTCCCCGCTTTCCACAGTACCCCCTCGATTTGTGGTGCAACCCAACAACCAGGATGGCATCTATGGCAAAGCTGGTGTGCTCAACTGTTCAGTGGATGGCTACCCGCCACCCAAGGTCATGTGGAAGCATGCCAAAGGTAAGGCAGACAGTGTCTGTGACAGAAGCAGAAGGCTGTTCTCATGGGCCTAGCACCTATTCTTACATGCAACTCCCAGCCCTAAGAGGTGTAGTGAACTCTGAGCATTTGATGATCTAGAAGTCATTCTCAGCCACACCAGGCTGAGGGACAACATGATGCTGAATCCAGATTTTCTGTTTGCTTTTTGTGGTGCTGAGGATCAAGCCAAGGGCCTCATGCAGGATGAGCAAGCCCTCTATGACTGAGCCACATCCACAGCCCCCAAGGTTCCTCTTGACCTTCTCATCTCTAAAGCCAGTTTGTTTTGCTTCTCCGCCCTGTCCTGCCCACCCCAGGGTCTTATCTAGGGCCAAGAGATCCTATTCCAGCCCAGATTCATCACAAGGATACAATTGGTATCTGACTAGATGCCACATAATAAACTGTGTCTATGGCTGATGTTGGGATCAGAGTGGTACCCGAGATTCCCATGGAAGACAGCTGACCTCTTCCCCAGGCCTGAGTGCATGTGACTAGGCAACTGTCACATGAGAATTCAATAGTCTCTTGGCTGATTGCCAAGTTGACTAAATATAACATTTTCTTCCTGTCCTGAAAATTCATTCCAGAAAGTTCAGTGACAAGGTAGGCTCTGGCCTGAGGTGCTGCCCCAACCATTAATGTGCTTCTGAGCCAGGTCCAAGTGAGAGAGTATTTCATGTTGTTCGGTAGGAGCTGTGTGATGCCAGTAATGAAGGATGATGTAACTCTACTGTGAAATGGCCCCAGATGGACAAGAGAATTTTATCAGTCCTTTCCTGAGGTACTAGGTCACACCCACTCCCAACACTCACCTAACGTCTGCCTCCTTCCAGGAAGCGGAAACCCCCAGCAATATCACCCAGTACCCCTCACTGGCCGCATCCAGATCCTGCCCAACAGTTCTCTGCTGATACGCCACGTCCTAGAAGAGGACATTGGCTACTACCTCTGCCAGGCCAGCAACGGTGTGGGCACTGACATCAGCAAGGCCATGTTCCTCACGGTCAAAAGTGAGTCTCACCCCTACTCCAACTCTGCCAAGGTTCACCAAGGCCAGTCTTGCCTCTCCCCATACTTGCTCACCCTCTTTCTGGGACTCTGCTATTCTGTCCAGAAAGAGCAAGGTTGCCCAGAGGTGAGCTTGGGGTCCTTCTGGAGACTTATCCAAAACAAAGGTTCACTCTGACCTGTTACAAGTCAAGGATGCAGGTTCTGAGAGAGGTCTAGTAATTATTCGGATCATTATCAGTTGGTAATTCAATCTCAATACCTAACTCAAACAAGATCTTTCTGCTACTTGGTACATACTCAAGCTGTGTGCAGCCTATTTACAGACTCAACAGGAAGTTACCATATCCATCCATGTAGGCTGGAAAACTGGATTACCAGTCCCCGTCTATCTAATGATCTCTGTGACTGGGGAGGTCATTTTGTCTCTCATGGTCTAGTCTTCCCTCTTACCCTACAGGTTCACTCCCAGCTTGAAAGCCTTATAAAACTGTTTCTTGAATAATACAGGAGCTGAGTATAAATGCTTAGGGACAGCCCAGCTCCATCACTCTAACTCATCAGGGAATGGCTTCTGAATTCCCTAGCCAGAGCCACCTCGATAACCCTGGAAACCACTGTTCACCTGGGGTCTCTGGGCTCCATTAAGCACCACAGCAGCCATTTATGCTGGGTGAGCTTTATTCTTATACAGACTTAGGGCCCTTTGTCATGGGTCCCTGAAGACCACAGGACAAGTGTTCCTGTGTTTCTGGGTCAGAAAATGGATTTTGGAGAGGGTGGAGATGACAGTTGAAGTTTTGGTGTCCAACAGCCGAATGTGATTCTGGAAGCTGTTACGTCACTACTATGGGACTCTGGTAAACACATATGTCCTCCCTCAACAACATTTTCCCTACTACAAAGATGATATAATGGCCCCAGGGCTCAGTCTGTGTCCAGCCCTTCATGTATGTCAGTGAGGCCCTGACTGGGCACAGGGGTGGCCACCAGTGGCCTTCTTTCTAGTGTCTGTCCAGGGTAGCTGTAGAGGGCTGTAGGACCTGTGTGCAGTCCATCCCGTGCCTCCTGAGAGCTCCCTCCGCTAACAACCCTGGGCCTTTATCCAGACAGGGAAGCCCTGCCAGGAGATCAATGCTGAGGGAGAAACATGCCCCCCCATCCCAGGAATTCCCTCCCTCAGAAAGCACTTTGTCCTTAATAAAGCCAGGCAATCAATCTCCATCCCTCAGCCAGGGAGAACCACCAGGGAAAGAGTGGCTCCCCTGGACTGTCCTAGCCAGTTCATCACTGACAGTCCCCCGCTGTCAGCAGAAGGCCAGCTTCCCACAGCACTGAAGTCCTCTGTGCCAGTGAGGCTGTTGCTCTGGGGCATGTGGACATTCACAGATACAGGGGACAGAGCGGCTAAGGGCACAGTGGCTGGAAGGTAGGGACTGAGAGGAGACTTGAGATGAGTCACCTCACTTCCGGGGACTGTAATATTCTATGTTAGCTGAGACATCTCTCTCATTCTCTCTCTCTCTCATTCTCTCTCTCTCTCTCTCTCTCTCTCTCTCTCTCTCTCTCTCTCTCAATGTGATTCTGGAAGCTGTTACGTCACTACTATGGGACGAGAGAGAGAGAGAGAGAGAGAGAGAGAGAGAGAGAGAGAGAGAGAATGAATAACCCTCCTAGGGAATGATGGGATTTCCTCAGTCTCAGGTCAGGGTTGAAGATGGCTGCCTTCCCCCCTTCCCCTTGTCCTAACATAAGCCGTCTGCCTTCCAGTCAGCCCCTCACACCAGTAAAGCCCCCAAACACTCCCCTCCCTCCCCAGGGTCACATTTTCCCATTCCCTCTGCTCCAAGCCCTCTGTCCCTGTCCCCTGTCCCTTCACACAGTGGCTTAGCACTGTATAACAAACTCCTTTGCTGTACTCACAGTCACCTCTTAGACACTGGTTCTTCACATCATTCTCACTCATTCTGCTACTCTCTCCAACAGCTGAAGGTCCTCCAGTACCCCAGTGCTGGTTTAGAAAAGGGGAGGACAGAGCCAGGCATGTTTGAGGTCCAGGGCTGGACATAGGCTGACCAGACCTCTGTCTGGGTCTGACTGCCTTCATATGGCAGCCCAAATAAGCCCGGAAGGTACCTGGCTGCTGGAAGATGCTCCTACGATACAGTTGAGGTACAGCATCCATGTACCTGATCTTCTCTGGAGCTTCTGTTCTTCTGCTACTTCCACACCTATATGATGCTCCAGGTTACCCATCAGCAGCCACTCGAGACACTGTCTCTTCGCTCTCTTGTAGTCTATCTACTGGGACCTTTTCTCCTCCACCTTATTCTCCCTCTCCTCTCCTCTATTGAAAGGGAAGAGGGAGGTAGGGCCTTCATAATCTGTACACACACACACACTCACACACCACACACACTCACACACACACACACACACACAGACACACACCACACACACACACACAGACACACATGCACACACACACATAACACACACATGCATACACGCACGCATATGCACACACAGTTTACCAATGAGATTGCTGGAGGAATCCCAGTCACCTCTTAGTCCGTTCTGAATGCCACAGTGTCACCAACACTCTCCCTGACCCACTTGCAGAAGCAGACACCCAAAGCCCATTTCAAGGCTCCCCTTGGCATCTCCCACTTCTAGAAAATATTTGACTTGATTTAATTTCGTAGCATCAGATCTAAGCCTTGAGAGTGCTAACTGACCTCCATGCTCTACCAGACACACTAGGTTAAGTGTGTTCAACACATTTTTACTTATGATACTTTCACTTCCAGCTTATCATAGGTTCCTTAAGGGGTCACTCTGTTATGAGTTGAGGGACATGCACACATTTTTCTCACTAGTGAGGTTTTAATAAGACTATGCATTGACAGCAATTTATACAGTGCTTGCCACAAGGTACATCTGAACATAGTTAGCCATGATGAGTGAAACAGAGCTCCTGTTTCAGGGGTCTTAAATACCAGGTGTGTAGATAGAAGGTAGATTGGTAAGAGAGACTTTCTTAGAAGAACTGGAACATATATAATAATAGGGCCTGTGAAGTTCCGCAACTAGGTGTCTATAAACAGTCCCTTGGGTGCTGGAAACATGGCTCAGTCAAGATCAAAGGGCTCAGAACCAGAATCCAGAGTGGTGCAACTCTGTCCCAGGTTAGACCAGGGAGCTGGAGCTCTGGTATCGAGGGACAATAGAAAAGAGTGTCTGTGCTCTAAGAGAGTGAACTCAGTGTCCTCTGCCTTTATGGTCACTGGGTTCCCATTTGACTGGACAGCACTCACGTGAGAGTGGACCTTACTGACTCATAGGTCATTTTCCCTGTGTTGGTTTTGCGCGTGAGAAGACACACACACACACACACACACACACACACACACGCACACGCACACGCACACGCACACGCACACGCACATGCACACTCACACTCACATACCAAGGCCACATGAGAGTTTATTTAAGAGAGTTCCCAGGTGGGTACAGGAGCAGAGAAGCAGGAGAGGAGGAGAGACAGACTGCAACATGGCTTCTCTTTTTAAGATAATGGGTTTACGCAGCCATTCCCAGGGGCGTGGCTCTGAGATGCCTTCACCTACCATGTTGGCTTCACCACGTAGAGTGCCAGGAATCTTTACACCCTGTAAGAATTCACAGGCACCCAGACACTCTGTCAGGTCCCTGGGAATTCCATAATACAGTCCAGCTGACACTTGAAACCAGCAATCCGAGCCAGGATGCTAAAGGTTTGGGGGCTTGTCCAAGTCCTTGAGCATCGTAGAAGACAATTCCTGGGTGACTACCACTTGTCTTTGGCCCCCAAGTCTTGGTATGGATAAGCACCTGAGTCCCCAGCCCCAGTCCCACTCCTTCCCATGAGACACTTTCCAACCCCCCCTGGGAGAATTGGCAAAGGTTCCCTTCTGCAGAACCTGAGACAGTAGAGCAAGGACACTGGGTCACATAGCCGTGTCCACAGCCTAGACCGTCAGCCACCCCTTCATCCTCTGGGTCATGGTTTCCTCACACATAAAATAAGAATACACTCAAACTGGAAAATCCAGTACTTAGCTGAGCCATGCTGCCTCTAGCCCAGCAAGCTATGGTTCCAGGCTGTGGAGTCTCCTCAGAGCTCCAGGCTGTTGCGTCCCAGGGCTTGACTGAAAATAAATGTAATTAGAAGAAGAAAATACCACGTCCACAGGGCTACCTTTAATCTCCTTTTTAGAGAGAGAGAGAAAATGACCAAAAGGTAGAGGAGGAGGCAATCCCTGCTCCACCTGACAGACTGAGGAAAAAAAAATCATCTTCAAAGAGAATTCTTCAGCAAGAGGCAGGTTCAAAGCCAAGCTGCTTTGTTGGGGGTGTGTTTTGATGCTTCCATGACATGGCAGCCTCCGTCAAGGACTCTGCTGTCCCCCATCTTTATTAGACAGTCTTCCTCCCGCCCTAGGTTCCCTCTACCTATCTGAGGACTCCAGTGACACAGACAAAGCCCATGGCCAATTAAACCCAGAAGGGCTCTTTGTTTGGTTTGAGTTTTAGCTTGTTTGTTTAGCAAAATGTCAGGCCAATTAAAGTGAGCTCCAAGGGCCCTCAGCTCCCACACACCTGCATCCCAGGAAGGCAGATGGAAGGAACTAGACCCTAAAGGAGGCAGATGGATGGAGGGAGCCAGCCTACCTCGAGGAAGCCCCTGAGCTGCAGTGGATTGGCTCACCTTCTTTAGCTGACCATTGGCACTGAGGTCAAGATGTAAAACCTTAGGAAGCACAGTGAACTCTATGTTCCGTGATGCAGGAAAGTCCCTGTTCAAACTTTGTCCCAGTAAAAACAGCTCTCACCAGACAGAAGGAGTGTCTCCTTAGACCTAGTGATGGGACTTTTCCCCTCCCATGGGGATAGGAGTCAATGAATTCAAGAAAATGGCCATCTAGAGACCACAAACTCCTGTCCTGACCATACTTCTGGTACAGACTCATATGCCCCATGCCTGCCTCCAAGCTGTCCATTGCTTTTATTTTGTGTGTGTGTGTGTGTGTGTGTGTGTGTGTGTGTGTGTGTCGTGGGGGTGGGGGTATTTTGCCTGCATGTATCTCTGTGCATCACTTGTGTACCAGAAACCCACAGAGGCCAGAAGAGGATGTTGGATTCACTGGAGTTACAGACAATTGTGAGTCACAATGTGAGTGCTGGATATTGAACTCAGATCCTCTGAAAAATCAGCTGGTACTCGTAACACTGAGCCATCTTTCCAATCCCTCCAAGTCTCTCCTCCCTTGTTTGGGCTCTCAACCTGAAGGAACCATTTGCAGTTTATGTAGATGGAGCCAGGATATACATAATGCCTCACTGGGAACAGATTGTAAACTGGGGCACAAAGAAGGGAGAGTGGCCCAGAGTTCTCCTGTGTATTTCCTGGCAGTGGGGCATGACTCTTCACTATCTCTGGGGTTCAGATCTCATCTTTGTCTCTGTATATGAATTGTAACCCTGGCACCTAGCACAGACCAGGCCTCGAGCCACTCTGATACTCTGTGCTGGAATGGAGACTTATAGGACTCATCAAGCTGGCATCACAGGGGCCTCCCAGACTTGTCCCTTACTCTGTGAGCTCCTGAGAAGCTGGAGGGACAGGGCGGGACAGGGCGGACCCTCCACTGGATCTGCAAGCAGGGGAAGAAGAGGTAGAAAACTAAATGGTGGACAGGACTCAAGGCCTCCGCCCTCACAAACACAACTGTGCAATTTGGAGGCTAGTTATTGGCTCTTTCTCGTCTTAAGTAATGGCCATTGGTCAGCCTTGCTTCACGGTCTCAGGGTGGCCTGTGTCAAACCATGGAGTCTTCTCTGCAGGCAGAGGTAGAGGACTCCCTGGATGCTGGTGAGAGAGAGAGGAAGTGATGATTTCCATGGTGATGATTAGCCAGTGGCCTCTTGGCCTTATTGATTTCCAGACTTCATAGAGTAAGAGGCAACATGGTGTCTCATGCTTCATCAAGCAGAAGCAAGGACAGACTAACTTCCTTTCACCCCAGCCCATCTTTACAGATGAGCGGGGAGTCGGCAAAGCTTTTGGGATCTGCAGCCTCCAAAGACCTGGGAAGATAAAAGAAACACCCAGAGGTCAGAAAGGGCCGGACCAGGAGACCTGCCCTGGTTAAACTAAGACTCAGGGGTCACCAGCGTTCACTTCTCTAATGAATGAATGAATGAATGGGTCCCATAGAGACCCAGCTCCGGTTCCTGGTCCTGCTAGAAGCATTTGGACGTTTCAGGGAAGGTGGGAAAGATAAAATATCTCCCAACCAACAAAATGTAGGACAGCTGACTGACCTCATGACACTAGTAGTGTCATTGGAACAGGAGCAAGCTATGTCACATCCCCAGACCTAGCCCCCTGGGGGACCTGGTGCAAAGAAGAGCCTCTATCCCAGCCCCACTCCTTCGTCGCCATGGGAACCCAGGTCCTTGCCGAAGAGAGGAGATGTGGTCCTGCTCATTCAACCTTCACTCCCTGTTTATCTACAGGTGCCTCACCTGGACTACTCCTCAAAAGTGGGGACAAGAGACAGATTATCCCTCCCCTACCCCTGGTTACTATGATTATACTGAAGAGTTTCTAAATAGGCCCCAGCTCCAAGGGGTTACTCAGGGCAGCTCAGATAAAGTTAGGATCCAGGCATCCCACACAGGAGGCTCTATATGGTAGGTAAGGAGACGCAGGAAGGTAGGCAGAGAGCGGAGAAGAACCTCCGGCCTTTGTCCCAGGTAGGAAGCCCAGTGAAGATGAAAGCCTTTCTGTTGCTAACAACATAATACACAGGCAGGCTAACTCTTAAAGAAAAGAAACTTATTTGGGCTCACAAACCTAGAGGCCCAGGACAGGGTTGGCATATGAGAAACAGAGAGCCTGTGCATGGGTATGCGTGTGTGTATACCCCTTCATGTGCTTAAAACTTCTTCTGAATTCAGTCAGTGACCCTGCTTACCCTGGTGATCTAATCAGGATCATCTCAGAGCCCATCTGTGAATTCCACAGTCAAAATCAAGTTCCCACCCTCCTGACACCAGCCATGGGAATTCGGTTTCAGCACATGAGCCCTGGAGAGACATTTTGACAGTATCCAAACCTCAGCAGTCTTCCAGATGAAAACTCGAGGCTAAGTCTCCATCTCAGACTCTAGGAGTTGCAGACTTGTTAGAAAACTGCAGCCTTTAGGAGAAGAGGCAAAGGGTACAAGGGCCGAGCCATCAGTCAGGTCAAAGACAGAAGAGCCCGGAGTGGATCAGCAGAAGCAGAGCTTCCAGGAGGGGTTGTGCTGGGTACAGCCTTGGGGCGCAAGCAAAGGGAGAAAGGAGGCTTCAGGGGGACGGGTAGCCAGGCAAAAGCACGGGGTAGGAGTCTGCATAGGGGACAGTGGCAAGAACACCTGAGCAGAAGATGGCCCCTAGGGACCGAGAGGCGAAGTGTGGGCATGATGCCTAGAGAGTGGAGTGGCCTTAGGACCCTGAGCAGCAACTGGAGAGGAAAGAGGATTTCACTTTAAGGGAATAGTGCCTACCAAGCTTCTGTGGATTAGGAGAGGCTCAAGAGCTTGAGGCTGGAGAGAAAGAGTGGACATATCACCCACAAAGATGATCGGATAGAGAGGAAACATGGATGCTATGGCAAAGGTGACTGGTTAGCCTGGGCAGCCCACTGGGTGAGGTGTCTATATAGAGTTGGGTGCTAGCTTTCATAACCCCCGAGGGACTCAATTATCTTCTTGATCCAGAAAACAAGACTTATGGACCCAGTACAGAATCCCCTTAAGTTTACTGCTTCCAGGACCCTGCCTCAGTTTACCCTGGCTGCTACAACAGAGGACCACCAACCAAGTTCCTCAAAACACCACAGACTTGCTCTTTCACAGTCCACAGAGTCTGACATAGGGTGTCACTAGGTCTGTGCTTGTTTTCCTGAGGTCACCTAAAAAAACGTGTCCTTGCTTCTTTGGGAATTGTATCGAGGTTTGGGGCCCTTGAGTTGCAGGAACATTACTCCAGATTCTGCTCCATCACCACAGGCTTTTCCCTGTGGCTTCATGTCCTCTTCCTGTGTGTCCCCCTTCCCAGAACCAGCTCCAGTATGACCATCTCATACTTCAACTGGAAACTACATCTCCCATAGCTAGTGGATTTCAGGAACCTTCTTGGAAGCCCACAATCAACCATCTTGGCCTGGATATAAGCAGTCTCTTAGTCAACCCATCTCATAGTCAAGGGCCTCAAGCTTACAATTACACAGCCAAGGCAGCAAGCTAGGCCTCAAATCTAGTTAGGGTTAAACCTAACCAACACCAGCATAGCTAGTACCAGGCCATACCCCTCAATCATTCCCTATTCGTTGTCTGTGACCTCTTTGATGCTGCAATGGCCCCCAAAGCCTAGAATACTAACTACTTGGCCCTTTCCAGGAAAAGCTTGCAATCCAGCTCTGGGCTGTCCTCAGCAATGACCCAGAACACCTTCTCTTAGTAGCTAAAGGAAAACGTTCAGTTTCTAAAAGGATTCTGTCAGTTCTCAGCCATCTTTAGCCATCACTGCCACCACCACCACCCCCTCCTAGGGCCATGGGGGAGGGGTTTAATGAGCTAATTCGTGGAAAGCATTAACCACGGTGCATGCACATAATAAGTATTCAATAAATGTTAGCTATTATTATTACTACCTCTTTCCCAGCACTCTCAGTGGGGAAAAATGGGTCCCCCATCCCCCACCCCATTTCTGCTTTTGCACACCTTGGCCAGCAGCCAAGGGAAGAAGTGACTGCCCCATTTTATAACTGGACTACGGGACCTAGGTAACAGCTGCACCCTCTGTGCATCAGAGACGGGCCTGCACTGTGAGGTTTCAAAGTCCCATCCTTCTCAGTGACCAGAGTTCAGCCCCTTTTGCATCCATACACTCTTCCTGCCTGAGTCCTAATGCCTGCATCCTTAGGCCTGGACTGCTCAAGCTTTGGGGGGTGGGGGGGAGGTGCTGCAGCTTCCCAGACTCCTCCCTGCCTGTTCACCAAGGCCAGGCTGGTTGCTGCCTCACAATTTGAACTAATCTCACACTTCAGGTGAAGCTTGCCTAATCAGGGACGACAAGAAACCGGAGCGGGTGCAATCAAATTAACAACGCCATGGCCTACCTCTTTAAGAAGAGAGGAACAAAGCCGGCACCAGAAGGCATCCCACCCCCCTCCCAAGCTGTCCCAGGGGAAGCTTGCGGAGCTGGGCTGCCACTGAGGCTCAGCAGAGTGTGAGTTCAAACTGCTCCCACCTCCCGGCGTGCCAACGATGCCCCTTTGTGGTGGCTTATCTCAGGCTGGCAAGCAGGTTCTGTTCTTGTCAGGGAGCTTGTTAACATGGAGGAGACATGTGAGAGAGGAGAAAGGACCGGGTTTGAGAGGATGGAGTCTCCCTCACCTCTCAGGCTGCTTGTAATCCTTTTGAAAACAAAAGATTCTGAGAGCCCCAGAGAGAGGAAGGAGAATGTTCTCCCCTGACAGGGTGGCTGTACAGAGCTCTGAGCTCTACTTCTAGGCATCCCCTGTCTCTGAGAGCTGAGTCTACCTGAGGGCAAAGAGGAGAGGACTTCCAGAAGCCCGGTTCATTTCCTTAAGACGTCTTTTTTAACAGAATGATCTGGGAGATGCCAGTTGCGCCATCAGAAAGACTTCCTATAAAAGCCAAGCCCCCTGCCCTGCTTGGTAGTGGACACTGACTTTGTTTTCATGCTTCCAATTTTGGTGGCTTTGAGGACTTCCTGCCTAAGGCATAAAAAGGACCAAGGGCAGAACCAAGCATCAACCCTATGCTTCTTTACTCTGGCTATGTAAGGACCACTAGGCTGAGCGTGGCCCCACCCAGACCCATTAAGTCACAACCTCTAAGGGTTGAGTCTGCACCATGTTAGGCTTATCGGTCTGCTTTTGGGAGGTTGTTTTGTTGAGACAGCGTCTCGTGTAGCTCACTATGTAGCTGAAGATGGCCCTGATCTTCCTACCCCTGTGCCGCTTTGCCCACTGCTGAGGATTGAACCCAGGGCTTTATACATGTGAGGCTTAAGTGCTAAGCTACACACGCCCCATGATGACTTATTAAACTTCACAATAGTGCTTTTGTGTCAACTGGTATAAAACTCCCTAGAACACTCATCTGGGAGGGCAGACTTGTCCTCCTTCGTCCCCAATTTTGAGACCAATTCACTTTCCCCAAGTCAGCCTTCACCACAGCCCTGGCATACTAGAGTCAAACATCTATTCTGTCTGTCCCTAACCCCCATCCCATCCTCTTCCTCTGTCCAGTGTCACAGGGCCAGCAAGTCCCCAATGCCCTGACCCAGACTCTGACTGCCACTTACTGTGTGGCCATAGCCTACTTACTGTTCCAAACCTTAGTTCCCCTATCTGTATGGATTCAATATCTTAATTCTCAGTGCCTGGTGCATGATAAGCCCTCAGTCAAATCAAGCTTTCTCCATGACTGGTACCAAAGAGCCACACTATGAGCATCTCCATTGTCGTCAGTCTGTTTCCACTCTTCCCGCAGGGCAGCGCTTCCCCATTGGGTATTCATAGCTGGAGTGTCCCTCCCCAGGGGCTTGAGGACTGTCACAAACTGCAGCTGAGCTCCCATCACCACAGAGGAGAGGGAGGGAGCCAGACACAGAGGAAGCCTGCCTGGTTGTCTCTATAAGTACCCGCCTCTGGCCCCCCACATGCCTCATGCTCTTCCTGTTTTCTGCCTTCTTCTGGACTCTTCCCAAAACTCATCCAGGGGTGTGGGTGTGTGGGTGCAACCTGGAAGGAGCCATCTAGGCTAACACTAAATGAAGGGACATGGTGAACTGTCATCCTTGACATCCTCCTGCGGATCACCACGGGATGACTTCATACAGCTCCCTTAACCTCTCTGAGGGTCCATCCCGATAAGGGTATTACATCATAATCTCTCCTCTTTTGAAACACAGGAATAAGGCTCTCGTCAAAACATAACGCATTGCCTTGTGAACTCAAGGAATAGACCCATCTCTGCGTGAGAAGTGAGGCTTGGCAAAAGAGGCAAAGTTTAATCCATAGTGCAATGTCTGAGGACTCGAGGCCCTACTTCCCAGCATCTGGAAATCTGGGAGGCAGAAACAGGCAGATCTCTGCATGCTTGACACCAGCCTAACATGTTTGAGACAGCCAGAGCAGCAAAACAAATAGACCCTGTCAAAAACAAACAAAGAAACAAAAAAACAAAAAAACCTTACCTCCAAACCTAAGGCTGATGGCAATGTATGTGGAGGCTGAGGTGAGTGGCTGTCTCATAGTGTTTTAAGAGTCTATCGGCCTCTCAAATCAAATTAAAATGTAAATAGCAGCTGATCTGGGAAGAACCTCAGGGGCTACAGAAGCCAGTCTGAGAGTAATTTCACAGACGGAACCAGTAACATCGGATTCTGACAGCTGTCCGGTTTCTGAAATTGATTTTCTCTCTCCTGGGCTGGCAGCCTTGGGAGGCCCTGGGTCCCAGGGAGGGATGGCTACTCTGCACTCAGTGCTCTCTACTCTGGATCTCTCTGCCACTCCTGCCATTAAGGGCCCATGGGAGGCCCAGGCTTTAGATCTACAAGCATAACTGGTGATGCCTGGAGCTCCATGGCCCATCAAGGCTGCTTGGGGGCACAGGGTATCACAGAAGTTCCTTTTAATAGATGTGCCAGACTAGGACCTTCAGAGACTTCTGCCCAGCAGGCTCCCTGTCAGACCAAGAGACAGTGTGCAGGAGAGCATGTCCAGTTGGGATGCCTTGTAAGAGCAGTGTCCCCATGTGATAGACACGGAGTCAGAGAAGGACCTGGAATCTACCATGGGGCTGTTGTGATCTCTACCATCATGAGTCCCATGTTGGACACTCGAATATCATTTAGCAACCCAGGGATGAAAAGTTATAAGTGGATGAGCCGGCTGCCTACCAGGAGTCTCTCAGGGTCACCTCCCACCTAAAGGGAAGCACAGCAATCCCGTGTTATCATTAGTATAGCCACCCAAGACTGTCCTGTGCTTAACCATCCCTCCAACTTCTGTCTGGTCCCCTAAAACTGGGATCCTTCCCTGGCTCCCCAGGGTCACATGCTGGGGCTGCACCAGCAAGTATCTAGAGGCCACACTGTTTAGTGGCAACCCAATCCCATTTTTGAAAACCAGAGACCGTATGCAAAGAAGGAGGGCAGGGCAGACAGATGATAGGAGCCAGGCGGGTCCTGTCACCACACCCTCAGGTTCCTGTCTGAAGAAGGGGCTAATGAGACTCATTTCCTGTGGTTGGCATCAGGAGAGCTAACAGAAAATGAGCAATTACTTGCTGCACCCAGAGCACTGTAGGTCCAAGGAGGCCACAGAGCTAGTCAAGAAGCAAATGGGGCCTCGCTGCAGAGACAGTCGCACAGAGGCCCTCTGAGGAGGTCACTCATGAAAAGCTTACAGAATACCCTGCCACATGGCAAGCTTCCCACTACAGGGGACCTCAGAAGTTTTGTGTGTGTGTGTGTGTGTGTGTGTGTGTGTGTGTGTGTGTTTGCACAAGCATGCATGGAAGCAGTATACACAGAAGTAATATCACCTCATGGTTCCCTGGATTAAGCAATCACACCAAAACCTTGGCATATAGGGAGAGCTCCTCTGGCTCACATGTGAGTGAACAAGAGTATAAAAGAGAGCACATGACTGCCCGCTGGGACGCGTACTGGAGTTCTTTCATTCTCTCTCCTCC
>PVIH01025794.1:0-19936 GCA_004025045.1 Sigmodon hispidus | reverse complement strand
AAAAAAAGAATTCGGAGGGAAAGATGAACGCAAGGAAAGTGTAGGTGTAGCAATCTTGTTTGTATGTCTACCCTTGATAGGCCATGCTTATCATTCTTATCCTCTGTGTAGTTGTTGTTAACTCTTCCACATTTTAAATTCTTTTTACTGTGTGTTTTTTTTTTAATAAATACAAAATAAAGGAAAAAAAAAAAAAAAAGTATAGGTTGATTAACTCTTGTTTGGAACCTGAATATCCCAAACACTCCACAATCCAAAACCTTTGGAGCACCAGCATACTAAAGTGAAAAAGTCTATCCTACAAAAGTTTGCTCTAGATACAAAATTCACTTCAGTTTATGTGATAAGGCTTATATATAAAACAGAACTGAATCTTTGCTTAGACTAGAGTCTCATTCCTATGACATTTCATTATATACGTGCAAATGTAAATATGCACCTCTTCCGGCCTCAAGCATGTGAAAGAAGGTACACTGTTTACAGGGATTGGCGCTCCCCATCCTTTCTGATATTCACAGGGGTCACTTAGCCCGTGGATAGAGAGAAAACTGTATTCAGACACATGGAAGGTTCTTTGAAGAGATCATGCTGTTACTCAAATTCACCTGGCATTTTCAGTATATGTCAAAGCTTTTGGGATAGAAGCTCAAAAAGGATACCAAGATGAATGTCTTTGGAATAAGAAATTTATTAGAAGAGATATTAACACCATCAAGAGACAGCAGAGTAGAGGTCCAGTGGGTACTCTGCCCCCTGTGAAGCATGGGGGGATCCCTTTTTATATGCTGGTAAACAGGCTGTCTCTAATTCCCAGGTGGCAAGCAAGAGAAAAGGACTTTACATTTTGAGGAATGAGTGTGTGACCTTTAGGATGTGGGAGAAGGAGTAGAGGGACCCATTTAGTTAATGTGTATCCATTATACCTGAGTTTGTCATTACTAGGCACTGATAGCTTGGAGTCTGATAATCTGGGGCCTGTATGGAAACTCAGATATCATAGCAGCTTAAAAAAAATAAACATAGTATAGCTTGAGAAAGATCTTTGAAGGAGTGTCCTGCATCAAAAGAAGTGGATCTCCATGACAAACCCAGGATGCACAGAGTTCTTGACAATTCTAGGCAAGCAAAAATACTGCTGGCTCAGATTAAATAGAGTGCAGATAGCATTATATGAAAAAAAAGACTGTCTGAGCCCCAAACATTAACATATAGAAGGCATCCAAATGTTGAAGAAATAATAACCGGGAAATATGCACTGCCTTTCACGGATGGCAAAGGGAACATGCACCCAGAGAGCAGAGCTGCTGCTGGTCAACAGGGTAAAGCAGGTCTTGTTAATTCTAGATCTTGAAAATGAACAGAATTTGCTTTCAATGATTTTAAAGTTGCTTGGGAAAAATGATGTCTTGATTTAATTTTATTCTGTCCCTTTGTGACTTAGAATGCATATCACCATTATTCTAGATCATCATCATAGTTTGGTAGCCATCAAAAGTCTCTTGACTTTCAAAGGTTTGCTGGCTGGAGAGGCATCATGCCCTAAAAACGATTATATCCAGAGCTTCATTCACACTTGATTTCAATGATGAAACTTGAGATTTTGGATGATATTTTTTCTTTTTAGATACTGCTATAATTCAATGAGGCATTTGGGACCTATAGATGGGATGAATGCACTTTGTATGTGAGAGAAGTCTTTGAGAGCATGCTATAAAGACTTCCCAATTACACTCTCTCCAGAGTGTCCATTTTTTCATTCCTATAACCTATGAATTTGTTACAAGAGAAAAATCTAAGCTGAAGATGAAATTACAGGTAATGATCAGCAAATTCTAAAATAGGGAGATCATGTATTTTCCAGGTTCATTCACTGTCATCATAAGCATTCTTAAAATTGGAAAAAGAAAACAGAAGTGAGCCATAAAGATGCTATATAAGAGGATTGTACCTCCCTTTTCTGACTCTGAAGATGGAGAAAGGATAAAATGGATTGCAGACCAAGGCATGAAGATGTTCTCCCAGAAGCTTTCAAAAGCAAAGCCTTGGAAAGGTGAACAAGCTTTTCAAGGCACTAGCTTTATGGTTAGTTGTTGCAGCAGTAATACAGAAATACTGAACATGAGAATAAAAACATTTACTTGCAATTCTAGCCTATGCTTTATTCCTGACCTCAAAGAGAAAAACAATGAGTACTTCACCCTTAGGATTATTGGAACTGTGGAAATTTATCAGTGGTTAAGAGCACTTATTGCTCTTACAGCAGACCCAGTTTCTGTTCTCAGGACCAACATAATGGTTCATGTGCATCCATAATTCCAGTTCCAAAGAATATGAAGTCCTCTTCTGACCTCCACAAGGACCAGACACACACATTGTACACAGACATATATTCAAACAAAACACTCATAAAAATAAAATAAATATACCTGAAGTATTTTTTAAAAAAAGTAATTATTAACTATGTTTTATAAATACCTTGAATCTAGATGAGAAGAAATTTTGGATTTTTGTTACTTTGACTTTATTATCATAAATAGGAATTGGATTTTTCTGTATCTTCAGGGATAACTGTGGTAGGGATGTCTATCTATAAAGCCAGAAACAAGACAAAAATGTGTACTCTTACCATCTCTATTAAACATGGTTCTTGGGTTATAGCCAGTATAATGAAGAAAGGAAGAAAAGGGAGGGAGGGAGGGAGGGAGGGAGGGAAGGAGGGAGAGGCTGGATTCCAGATTAGAAAGAAACAACTGAAATTATTTCCATGCACAGATTGCAGTCATCTGCACCAAAAGTCCTTGAGAACTCAAGAATAAAACTGTTAGGCCTAGGAAGTTAAGTTAATTTGCAGGATCAAAGAACATCATCTAAAATGGATTCAGTCTTTATATACCAACTGTGAAAAATAAAATTAAGGAATACAATAAAAATTAGCAGCAATAAGTGCAACTGAACTTAACAATTGACATGTGTATACAGTAGGAATTATAATATGTCAGAGAACAAAATGACACTTGTAAATCAGTGGAGTGATATTTTGTGTCTTTGAATTAGAAGATGCAGTATTGCATCTATGGACTAATCCCTGTGTTCAAAATCATGACTGAATTTACTCAGAAATTAATAAGAAGAACCTACCATTTCTACTTAAATGAAAAAAAACTAAGGTGTGATAGCTCATGTTTCTAATTCCAGTACTTGGGAGATGAAGGCAGGAAGATCAGGAGTTCAAGGCCATAAGAACCTAGCTCAAAAATAAGAAAATAAATTAGGAGTTCAAGGCTGGTCTCTGTCATATACTATATTTGAGGCTGGCACATGAAACCACATCTCAAATGGACAAGATTTAGATTCAAAAGTTTTTGAAAATAATGTTGCAGGACTATCATTACCCAACTACAGAACTTAACTGTAAATGTATATCAATCAAGATAAAAGTTTCCATATATGAAGGGAACAGGGTGGAGAATTAAAAAGAAACACAGACACACACACACACACACACACACATGCATGCACAAGAGAATGATCACTTTCTTTAGTTATCTTTGGACAAAACAAGAAAACAATGCTGTAAGAAATGACAATCATTTTTAAACAAACAGGATTGAAATATCTAAAACCTCATACAAAAACCAAACTTTTAGCGCTGTTTTGAAGCTTATGCAAAAGTTAGTGCCTTGTGGAAAATATTCCTGCTTTGGAGGATAAAAAAATTAGTTTAGGTAATTATAGATACATCACAAAAAAGATGAATTACTAAAGGAGATTATGATAATCTCAATATAATTTTAAAATTTATTTAAACATAGCATTGACTAGATCAAATTGAATTCTAAGACCAGAAGAAACTAGGTACAGTACTCAAATCTTGATCCCAGAATCTGTTTAAAGTGGGGTATTTGGGTTAATGTATGGCCAACAGTTCCATGCTTTTATCAGGATAAGTTAAGACAGTGGAAATTTTGATTCCTGCGAAATCTTGGGCTCTTCAGTGACCTTTCTCCTACTTCCTGCTTGAAGGGTGGGCTCTTTCTAGGAGTGACTTTCAAGGCATATGTGGAGCCACTTAGCCAGAAGTGAATCTCTATTCCCACTGAGAATTAAAAGACTACCACAGTTTCTAACCCACTCTGTACTGGCACACCGAACCTAGGAACACTGATAATCATTCTACTACTGCACTAAACTCTTTCTATAGTCAAGAGCATTGCACCCCTCTTTACTACAGTCTCATGGTGCCAGAATTCTTATGATTCCAATTTACTAGAGACATTGAGACAAAGTATCGTTCGGTGGCAGGACTAGGATTTTTAATTCAGATCACACGCGCAGGACTCTGCTGACTAACTCTGACCTCTGCACTCTGTTGTCTCTCCCGTTTTATCTACTTGTCAGTGAATTCTGCTCCTTCTCTCATTGCCCACTGTGTGCATCTGAAAAACATCACTGAAAACATACCTTCATTCTATACTAAATATTTGCCCCTGCACTCAAGTTCCCGAGTTCCTGCAGAAATACTGAGATCATCTTTGACCACTGCTTTGGAGCTTCTATATAGAACAATTCATCTTTTTTGTTAGCATAAGTTTATTGTACAAACTTCTGATTTCCATTATGGTATTTTTTACACATACATATACTATACATGTACCGCCTATCACCCCCACTCCTGATCCTCCCCCTACTGGTCCCCTTCCTGTTCCCTGATAATCTTCCTTCTACTTTTATATCTTTTAAACAATTGTTTCTTTTAGTTTTTGAGATTATAATCTAATTACATCATTTCCCTTTCCTTTCCTCCCTCCAAATCCTCCCACAGCTTCTTCCTGCTCTCCTTCAAATCCAAGGCCTCTTTATTAACCCTTTTATATCTTTTCTTAAAGCCTCAACATATAAAGAAATCCTGTGATAACCTGTCTTTGTGAGTACATCCTTTTTATTTTCTTACATATAAGAGAATTTTGGGTTTTGTGGTGATTGAGTAATATTCCACTCCAAATGCATCCTAAACTTCTGTCATCCATGCATCTGTTTTTAGGGTACTTAAGGTGGTTCCATATCTTAGTCACTGACAATAGTACTTTAATAAACATGGATGTGCAGTTATTTCAGTAGTTTGTTTACTTAGAGTCCTTCAAGTATATACCAGCAATGGCACAGCTGTAGTCTAGTTTTATTTTTCTCAGTAGAAAAGCTTATCTTTTAATGACTCATCTTGGACTTTTGCAGGAAAAAAACAACAAAAAAAAGCTAAGATGAGCTTTGGATGTTTGCCATGTTGCAGGCATTCTGTTGATTACCTAATTATTAAGTATGCTTCCTTTCCACATACCTGTAGCATTGACATGATTTTAGAAGATAAAGTAGGAGATCTATATGCTCCCCACTTAAGTCCCTGTTATAATTTAGACTCTCTGGAGCTATGGATTATAGCATGGTTATCCTTTACTTAGCAGATAATATCCACTTATAAGTGAGTACATACCATGTTTGGCTTTCTGGATTTGAATTACCTCACTCAGGATGATATTTTTTAGTTCTATCCATTTGCCTCAGAATTTCATGTTGTCATTTTTTTAACAGCTGAGTAACACTTCCTTGTGTAACTATACTACATTTTTTTTATTTTTTTATTCTTCAGTTGAGGGGCATATATGTTTCTTCCAGTTTCTGGCTATTACAAATAAAGCTGCTATGAACATGATTGAGCAAGTGTCCTTGTGGTAGGGTAGATTGTCCTTTAGGTATATGCCCAAGAGTGGCGTAGCTGGGTCTTATTAAGGTAGCTTGATTCCTAATTTTCTGAGTAAACACCATATTGATTTCCAAAGTGGTTGTACACATTTTCACTCCCACCAGCAATGGAGGAGTGTTCCCCTTGCTCTACATCCCCTCTAGCATAAGCTGTCACTTGTGTTTTTGATCTTAACCATTCTGACAGACACAAGATAGAATCTCAGAGTTGTTTTTATTTGGATTTCCTTATTGGCTAAGGATCTTGAACATTTCTTTAAGTATTTGTCAGCTATTTGACATTCCTCTGTTGAAAATTCTCTATTTATATCCTTACCTATTTTTAATTGGGTTATTTGGTTTGTTGATATATAGTTTCTTGAGTTCTTTATATGTTTTGGATACTATCCCTCTGTCAGATACAGAGTTGGTTAAAAAATATCTTTTCCTATTTTGTAGCCTGCTTTTTTTGTGTTTTCAACCAAACAAATACTTTTATTAAATTAAGATTTTGATTTTCAAATATAGTAGGGGTTTTGACATCAAATGCTTCTCATGTGGCCTGCTATTAATAGATTTCTTTGGTGGACTGTTGATGAGTGGGAATGGGAACAGGAGAGGATAGGTGAGGGGATGTGGGGGAGAGAGTACTGGAAAAGACAACTAAAATTGGAGGGCATTTTGAGGGCAAGGTCAAAATCTAGTGCAATGAAAACTTCCAGCATTCTGTGAGGGTAACCCTAGGGGAAAATAATATTGAGGAATATGGAACCTGAACTAGCCATCTTCTGTAATCAGGAGAGGCTTCCAGTGGAGGGATTGGGACACCAACCCAGACACAAAATCCTTAATCTAAAATGTGTCCAACCTGCAAGATGAGTTGATATAAAGGTGGCACAAAACTTGTGGAAGTGGCTAATCAATGACTGGTCCAAATTGAGACCCCTGCCAAGAGTGGTAGCCCAGCATTGATACTGTCTGGAGGGCCAAGAACCAGAGGCTGGAGAGCCTAGAGACCTAGGATAGAACCAAAAACATCCAGCAAGAAAGCAAAGCAAGTCAATGAAATGATTTCTAGTGATACACTGCTGCACCTTTAGAATGGAGCCTAGCATAATGGTCATCAGAGAGGCTTCATATAGCAACTGATAGGAGCAGATGCAGAGACCCACAGCCAAACATTACATGGAGTTCAGGGAATCCTGAGGAAAAAGGGAAGGAAGAATTTTAGGAGTCAGAGGTATTAAGGATACCACAAGAAAATTACCCACAGAATCATCTAACCAGGGCTCATAGGGGTTCACAGAGACTAAGCTGACAATCAGGGAGACTGAATGGGATTGACTTAGGTCATCTGCATATATGTTATGGTTTTGTAGCTTGGTGTCCTAGTGTGACACCTAACAATGGGAGTGGGGGAAATCTCTGACTATTTTGCCTGCTTTTGAGATCCTTCTTCTACTGGGGTTGCTTCATCCAGCCTTGATATGAGTATTAGAGTCTAGTCTTATTAAGGTTGGTATCCCTGGAAAACCTGAAGGGAAATGGAGGAGGAATGGATCTGGGGTAGAAGGAAAGTGTTGTGGGGGGAAGACTGGAATGAGAGGGGGAACTTGAATGAGAGTGGGAAGTGGAAACTATGGTTGGCATGTAATACATGAGACAATAAATAAAAAAGCAAGCTAAGGTGGGAAGATGGGTATGCAAAAGGACAAGATAAGCACAGGTGCATCTTCCTCAAAATGTCATCCAATCTAGCAGACATGGAATCCAGGCTCTGGTGACAGAAAACTTCTGTCTTTGTCAAGATGTTATTTTTGGAGCTGGTGCTTATTCAATTGTGGTGCACATCTATTTTTCACTGGGAGCTAAGTGTGATTCTTGAAAACTGTGCTACTTAGCCAGGGATATTTGAAAAGGTAGAAAAGGCTCTGTGAGGCCAAAGTTGCTCTGCCTGGTGTCTTCCTCTTCTTTGTACAGTTTATCTTCCATTATATACCTAACCCCCTTAAGGCAGGATATTAGTAGACAAGGGGAATAACAAGGTCGGTAGGCAATCATAGAGGGCATGAGTCTTTTTTCATGCTAGAGCTCTTATTCTCACACTGACACTGTCAGTGGTTTTCCTGCAGGAAGTCGGGAAGAACCCAAGATATACTCAGCTGCTTTTTATATGTCATCTTTCCTTATGTGTCCTTTATTCATCCATCATTCAAAGTGGCTACAGAGTCTTATCAATGGGAGGTGTTAGTGAAGTGGTCAGAATGTAGCAATGAGCAAAATAAGAAAAAGCTTACATTCTAGTCGGAACCACATATAATCCTCCTATTCTTTTTCCTCCAACACCAGATTCACACTAATTTTTTTGTCTTTGCTTATTTTTACTTCAAAAAATTGCGTTCCTTTGTGTCTGTGAATGTCATGTATGCATGCTTGGTGTGGGTACACATAAGTATATGGGCATGCACATGCAGAACCCAGAGGAGGATGTCAAATGTCCTGCTCTAATCGTTTTCCATTTTATTCTTTTTAGATATGGTCTCTTATTGAACCTACACCTAGGCTATTGGTCAGCAAGTCCCAGTGATCTTCTTGTGTCTGCCTTCCACAGCCTAGCCAGCACTGGGGTTATAGGTATTTGAGGCCACATTCAGCTACTTATGTTGGTGCTAGGATCTGGACTCAGGTCCTCATTCATGTGCAGCAAGTTCTCGTAATCTTCAACTCTTCAAATATTTGGCTTCAGCAAAACAAGACACTGCAATCTAGATAGCACACAAGTTCAAGAAAATCTAAAAAAACAATGAGACAGATCTAATACAGCTCCATAATTTAGATAAAAAATCTTTTAACTCCAGAAAGATTTTGTTTTGTTGGATGTTACATAGATATTTTTGTTATTTATTCTAAGTAAGGACCAATGCTGAGGAGAGACTTTTGGATAAGACAGTAAGGAAAACACTTGAGCTCTTCATAAAACCTCCAACTTTCTCTCCCCCAGGAAAACAAATGCCACATCTTCTCCATTACATGTGGATTACAGTTTACATTCTAACTCTGTTTGCTCAACTTAGAATTCCTATAAAAGTCAAGAAATAGAAGGACACCATTGGGAAGGTGTTGTGAATTAAGGAGAGTGGAAAGTAGATAATATGAAAGCAGATAGGGAGAATACGGAGAGTAGATAGCAAGGGCACAGATAGGAGACACTAGCAGGCAAAGGAAGGGTTAAGCAAAATGAAGGTGGTATTTAAAAAAATATGGAATCTACTACTATGCAGTCAAATTTTAAAAACCATAACTCATGATAAAAAAGAAAAGAATTTGAAGTAAATATCCTGCATGGCTGGAAAAAACTGCTCCCAGAAATTGTAGTTTATTAAATCACAATAAACTAGTGCCTGGGATGAGGCACTACTTTATTTGTTATTTGTCAGGGAGGCTCCAGAAACCCCCAGACAACACAAGCTCTTTGCATTCCTCCTGGCTGCCCATCATAACTAGAAAATAAGACTTCATTGTTGATGATAGCTCACACCTTGGTTGCAAGATACAGAGAAAACAAGCCAGAACTGAGCTGGAAATAGCCTCCCTGCTTCCCTAGCATTTGCTGTTGTTGTTTTTTGTTGTTGTTGTTGTTGTTGTTGTTTTTTGCTGGTTCATGTCTCTTTAATGAGATTAAAGGCTCCTGTGTATGTTTTGAGAGTAAAGATAGCACAATCCTCGGTACTGCCCTCTTCAGGGCTCCAGCCCTTTCAGGCATATTCTAGGAGGGCGGGAAAGGGCCCACACGGAGGAGGCTGCACTTGAAACCAGGGCTGTTCCTGGTAGCCAAGTAACACCCAGCCTGCCTTTGAAGCCACTTATGGGATGTCCCCATAACTGGAAGTCAGCCCCAAGGGAGGGGTCTGGGACACAGAATCTAGGGGCAGTGCACAAGGGGGCTGGTCATCCAGATCTGGTTGGGTGGTGCTAGCCCTCATCTCCTTCACTGGCTCACCTTCACTGGAGTCAGGACAAGGACAGAGTTCAATACCTGAGTCACCAGTCAGGTGATGATACCGGCAGGAAGGGGGTAAGTGAACTGGGCTCACCCCTGCCCTGGGCTCACCCTCCTGATGAGGAAGGGCACTCTGGTGGGAGGAAACACCTTCCACACTTGTCCCCTCTGAGTGGGCAGAGCAGCTGGATGCAGAAGAGCAGCAGGTGCATTCACTGGAAGCAGTCAAGGGGTGGCCTGGGGCCATAGTGTAAGGAGGCGGCGGTGTGCCAGGGTGGTGAACCACGTCCTCATAGGCTGGGGGTTTGAAGGCGCTGAGCAGGCGAAGGTCAAGCAGTGAACCAGCAGGACCCGGGCCAGCCCCATGGCATGCCCCATGGTAAGCCAACAAGTTGATCTCACGCTGCCGCTGCTGCTGCTGCAGCCGGAGTTTAGCTCTCCGGTGTTGGAAGGCGCAGCAACAGCTAAAGAGGATGAGGACTGTCCAGAACAGCCAGAACCACCAGAGTTCATAGTAGTAGGTGCAGCAGCCAGACTCCCAACAGCAGTGGCCACTCTCACAGAGGTAGGGTTGGGTGTTCACTCCTGGGCACAGCTCTTGAAGCAGATGGGATTGCTGTGGATGATAAAGGATGGCATCCAGGGCTCAAGGCTGGGTTCCAGCTCGTAATGCTAGAAAGTACGATATAGGCTGCTAAGAAAGAAAAGACCCCGCTGTGAACACTATGAAATTCAGTACCAACTTGCCATGCAGTATGTGCCAAGCTGTGCAATAGTGACACGACCATTATGAGAGTAAACACTGGTTGGATCTGAAGCCCACTCCATGGGATGGAATCCATGTATGGAACTATAAAGTCATATAAAAGCATCTGGTTAGGAAAAGGAGTAGCTTTTGAGAAGAATACTGACTGCTTTTGCAGTAGATCTGGGTTTGATCCCCAGCAACCACACAGTGGCTTACATACACACACACACACACACACACACACACACACACACACACACACACACAGGATTTTATTTAAAGATGATGTGTTATATTCTTTTATGTTGCATTTGTTTAACTCTGTGAAGCTGTGTTACTTTGCCTGTCTAAAACACCTGATTGGTCTAATAAAGAGCTGAACGGACAATAACAAGGCAGGAGAAAGGAAATAGGTGGAACTTCCAGGCAGAGAGACTAAATTGGAGGAGACATCTGGGAGAGGATGATGGAGTAGCAAGAAAAGGAGAGAGGACACGAGGGTGTACTAATGAGTTTCTGGCCTGTCTGCCCTGTAGTACAGACCTGTAGTCCCACAGAAACACACAGACACTTATATTAATTTTATGGTGATCAGCCTATGGCTCTGGCATATTGCTAACTAGCTCTTTCTCATAAACTAACCCATGATTCTTATCTTGTTCAGCCATGCGGCTCAGTACCTTTTCTCAGCAGCATTTCAACTTCTTTCCTAGCTCCCTGGTGGTCTAGTGGTTAGGATTCGGCGCTCTCAACTTCTTTCCTCTGTGTCTGCTGACATCTCATCTCACTGGCATTTCTATGGCATCTCTGCTCTGTTCTTCCTGTTCCCAGAGTTTTCTTAGTCTGGTAGCCCTGCTCATACTTCCAGTCTGCCTTCAGCCAATCAGCATTTTTATTAAATCAATAGGCCAGACAATTATTTACAATGTAACAACATAATCCCACTACACCAGAGGTCAGCCACCCAGCCACCTAGCCAGCCATGGAGTTAGAATAAAGATAAGATATATTAAAGTAAGAAAATTAAAAGGCCTGGAGGCAAAAGGTAGATGGGATCATTTAAATTGAGAAAAGCTGGCAAGAAATAATCCAAGTTAAGGCCAGACATTTGTAAGTAATAAGTCTCTGTGTGTATTTGTTTGGAAGCTGGGTGGGTGGAAGAGTTAAAAAAAAAATCAACTAACTACACATACACACACACACATGAGAGAAAGAAAAAGAGAGAGAGAGGAGAGAGAGAGAGATAAGCTGTATATGCAAGCAGAACAACCATAACCATACATATAAAGTAAAACAATTTGATAAAAATTAACTATGTGACAGAGAAGTCATAGTCCCTAGGTGGGAACTTACTACTACTGCTTAGTTAAATTGACACAGCATCAAACTACTGTCTAAAATATCTTTGTTTACATCTCAACCTTAATCAGAGAAGCTCTTCTTTGTAGTGCATGGTAGTGAATGCAGACTTGTAGCTGCCCAAGATGCTGAGGATAACCAATAATTGAGAACGAACAAGTCCTAAACAAGACATTCACAACATCCTATCTAAGACTTAGGAATATTGTAGAAGAAGGTACAGACAGAATGTAAGAACTGGAAGATAAGGAGAAGTGCTGCAAAATGTCATCTCTAGGGCAAGACACAAGAACCACAGTTAAGAACTCACAGCAGCTATGGATGCTTGCATGAGTACTGAACAAAATGGCCATGCCAACAATTAAGCATGGATGAAGGAGCCTTGGGGAGCCCTACCCTTTACTGCTAGACCACTGGACACTGATAGATCAGGGAGAGGGGAGTAATTTATCTTTATTTGCATACCTACGGATGTCCCACCCCATCAAGATCCCATGGGTAGTTCCAATCTTGTAGTCACACAGTTGACCTTGGTTAGGTTAAATGGATCACAAAACCAAAATGAAAGTCACAAATCTGGAAAAGGTACTAGTGATGAGGAACAAGGAGGGGCTGATAAGAATGTGAGGGAGATAAAAGAAGTTAGGAAGAGAGAGATTAATCAGAATACATTGTATACATGTATAAAATTACCAAATTAAACAAAATAGAGCCAGTGCTGGGTGTGTAGCTCAGTTGCTACCAAGAATAAATAGCTAACTTGCACAAAGCCCTTGGTTAATAACCTGCAGAGCATAATTAGGATGTGGTGGTTCACCTATAATCCCAGCACTCAGGAGGCAGAGGCAAAAGCATCAAATATTGAAAATCATATTCAGCTATATAGCAAGTTAAGTTTGAGGTCAGTCTGTCCTGTGTGAGACTCAATCTCAAAATCAAAAAATGCAACAAATAAGCTAAAATGTGTCTTTTACAATAGTAAGAAGTGGTTGCTTATAACAAAATTACCTTCTTGTGTCATTGCTGCAGAAACTAGGTCTTATGATTGTACAACCAGGGAGATGGAATATCAGAAATAAACAAGTGGAAGTGGGTGTGGCAAAGCAGGAATTTGACTCTAAGTCTTGACTCAAAGGCCCAAACATTTTGTTCCCACTAGGATAGAATAGGTCATGTTTCTGCTCCTTATGCTGCCACTAACAAAGACAATATTTAAGACACTTTGTCTATGCTTTAGCTAATGTAAGGGCAAAAGGACTCACAGCTATGCTGTCCACTCACTTTCTTGGCCAGAGTGACATTCCTGGGATGGAGCATGCTAAGAAGACAGCTCAGCCTCTTGCCAGATTTCAGAGCTTGAATTTCAGTTTCTTGTGAAGAAAAGGATAGTTCCTTTCCACCCTTTGAAAATTTCACATGGTCCCTTCAGAGGCAATATAGTTTGCCAGTAGCATAATGAGACTGTTTAATGTAATGGTCCTGAGAAAAATGAAGATATACTGAAGAGATACTCCCAATATAACTATCATAGTATTGAAAACAATGAACCCCCAAAGAAGGGGAATTTCCTAGGAATCTCAGGCTGGAAGAAGGAAAAGTCTCCAGCCAAGGGAGAAATTGTCTCCTAGATCAAGATTTCACAAAGTTCTAACAATTTGTCAGACCACTTTAGAGGATGAGCCTGAAGCCCAGACAAGAATAAGTAAGGTCACTGGCTGACAGGATCACATCTTATCTTGACTGAGACTGCTTCATGTGTGGTCCTCCATTTAAATTTTTTTTCACTTTGCAACCCTAAAGATGGACTTGGGAGTGGGAGGGCCGGGTACTAGTTTAGCCACATTGAATAAATCTCCTTTCCATGCTTTTCTCCTTAATTTGGCCCTTTTGAGAATGTGTGTGTGGCTAGATCTAACTTGGGGCATAGGCTGTGATCCCCAAGTTTGATAACATTAAGAGAAAAAATTTAGGGGATCATGGTGTGCTTTGATAGCAGCCTAGCCAACACTTCAGCTTAGTGTCTCCAGGCATAGTGGATTTCATCTTATCTGGCCACCCCCACCCTAGCTCTGGTTTCCTCAAATACCCATCTCCAAGTTCGTGCAAAGCAGAAACAGCAAGTCATGGATGCCCTCAATTGGCAGAACACAGGAAAGTCTTTGAGAGCACATGCAGTGAAATCCAGCAGATGGTGATGTTTCCAAACAAGGTGATGTGGAGCATGACTTTGCGCTGCCTGGGAGGTCTGAAGTGTTTACTGATGCTAAACTCAAAGAAGGGCTCAGATGTTGCTCTGGAGTCAAAGGGCACCTCTACAAGCCATGAGATTACTGGGCTATGCACAAGAACAATGTGGGGCAGGCTGTGTGGAGCCAGAAATCAATCATTCACTCTCTACCCAAGAAACCCTTCAGTATGCTAAGGACTAAATCCACACTCCCTGAAGGCCCCTGGCCCTTTATGGATTTGAAAATGAGATACATGACTGAAATGGAGGGTTGATGTCAGAGATTTGAGCCAGAAAGCAAGTCCTGGTGTCCAATGGGAGATCAGTCCAGATGAGGCCCCATGTCCTACATGATCTGTATCAGTGGCTGGCAAACGTTCAGAAAAGGCAGGCCACAGCTTTATATAGCCCCTCTAATTTAAGGTTGTACATGCCAGGAATACACTGGAGCAGTTGAGGTCTCTTAACTCAGCCCTTCACATAACAGGGCAAATATGAATTCTTAAGTATTCAAGGACCTTTGAAAATTTAGCTGCAAAAGCAATCTGGCCACTTCTACATGAAGCTTGTTTGAGTTTTCTTGCCAGAAAGTCATCAGGATGCCTTAACCTGCCTTGACACAATAAAGCCGGTGGTGGTGAATTTCTCTCTGGTCAGTGCCTCTCTGTGCTGGAATTTTCCAGGGGATTAGAAGATTTGTTTCCAAAGACCAAGCCCTTGGTCTTTGTCCTGGCCCTGGCCCTCCAGGCCCTTCTTTATCAGTTGACAAGCACATGCTCTTCTTCTCCCTGGGTAGCTGCAGTGTCTGCAGGAATGTTGTTCAACAGGCTGAGCATTTGAGCCTTGCCTGAGACCACTAGAACACCTGGGCTTTTTCACCCTCCTCCCATTTGTCCAGCATTCCTCCCCAGGCAAGTTTACTCAATCTCCATGTGTCAGTGTAAGTGTCTTCATTGTACAATTGTCAAGCCTCATTCCCCGAATTAGAGGAATTATGTGTTTACAATGCCCCTTCTGGAATCATGTCTGTTTTTCCAAATAGACTGTAGTATGAGGACAGTGCTCTACTTTTCTCCCCAGGAAGTAATAAAGTGAATGAGTTGAAGTTTTGCTACGAAGGGGCACTGATATGTGCCATTTATCTACCAGTTTATATATAAATGACCTTGTCTCAGAAAAAAAGCCTAGGCTAGATATTCAGAACACAAAAATCAAGGTGGTAACCAAATGGCAGCATGCTACAGATCAATTTCCTTCTTTTTTTTTTGTCTTAAGCAGTGTTTAAATATCTTTTTGATTTATATGTGAGGGTGTGTGTGCTTGTGCACAGTGTTGCACCTGGTGTACTCAAGAGTTCAGAAATGGACTTCCAGGAGCCTGTGAGTGGCTTGCCCTGGGGCTGAGAACCTAACTCCCACCCTCTGCAAGAGCAGCCATCACTCCTTACTGCTGAGCCAAATCCCCTACTTTTTTGCTTATGACGGTTTTTCCATGCACACTGTTTATTTTCAAAGTCACCTTATAGTCAAAGATGATATTTAGCGCTCCAGCCACATTTTCCTTTTCTGGCCATCAGGAATGAGGAAAGAATTGCATGCCCTTTTACCTTTAAGACTATCTCCCTGAAGTTATACACGTCAGGTTTTGCTTACAGTTTAATTGGTCAGAACTACCCTCAGGAGATGTTAGAAAACACAGGCAATTTAAGGTGATCATGTGCCTAGCTTTAAAACATCAGTTACTGTTAGGGAAAAGGGGATTGCTGGTCTAACATGTGCTCTCAGCTATAAAAATGGTACTTCTAATATAAGAAAAGTCCCCCAAAAATCTAAATGAGTAAAGGGCATATTTGGTTAAGAGGTCAAGAAAAACTCCACAAAACAGGCTTGGAAGCATGGCAATTATTTTGCTGTGGCAGATAGGGTTTTACTTATTTATTTACTTATTAGATTGGGGTTTGTTTATTTGTTTGTCTAGTTTCTTTAAAACAGTGCCTCACTATATATCGTAGGCTGGCCTAGAACTCTTTTTTCTTTCTTTCTTTCTTTTTTTTTTTTTTTTTTTTTTTTTTTTTTTTTTTTTTTTTTTTTACCAAGACAACTTACAGAGTTTATTGACAACTCACAGTTCCAGAAGGAGAATGTCCTTGACCATCACAGTGGCCTAGAACTCTTAATCCTTCTGCCTCAGGTTCCTGAGTACAGGTGGTTACAGGTATGTAATACAACACCCTGCCAAAAAGAGCATTTGTGATAGAGGGAGAAAGCAAAAAAGGAGGCATGGAAATTGAAATAAGCAGAATTCTGTCTTCTTGGGGTTTCTATTGCTATGATAAAACATCACAGCCAAAAGCAAACTGAGGAGTCTTAAAACTCAAAGAAATGCTTACCTCCACACAGGGAGGAGATGGTTTATTTCATAGTACAACTCACAAGGCATAATACATCTTAAATGACAGAAGTCAGGGCAGTAACTTAAGACAGGATCCAGGAAGCAGGAACTAAAGCAGAGGCAATGGAGGATCCCTGCTTATACTGGCTTGCTCCCCTGCTTTTTTATATACTCCGGGGCCATCTACCCAGGGATGACAAGAGCCATAATGGGCTGGGATCTACCACATCAATCATCAGTTAGAAAATGCCTCACAGGCTTGCCTGCAAGCCAGTGTTAGGGTGGCATTTTCACAATTGAGGTTCCTTTTTCTCAGATGACTCGAGCTTGTTTTAAATTGACCAAAAAAAACCCAAAAAAACAAAAAAAAAAACTATATAGCACAAATGTTGTGGTTTGGATGAAAATGGCTTGATAAAATCATAGGGAGTGCCACTATTAGTGTGGCCTTGTTAGAATAGGTGTGGCCTTGATGAAGAAAGTATGTCACTGTGGATGAGCTTTGAGGTTTCAAGCCCATTCTCTATGCCTGCTGCCTCTTGATTCAAATCTATAACTCTCCGGCTCTTTTTCTGAAACCCTATCTCTCCTTGAATCCTGTTGCATGAATTCTGGTTGTAATAAAAGAAACTCAGAGCTAGATATCTGGGAAAGACTGAAATATCAGAGAGAAGAAGCACCAGTCAAATCTCACCCAGCTTTCTTCCAACTTACTCAGTTTAGAAGATTGCTTCTAATTGCTGCTGTTTTCCTAAGCCTGCCTTAAATACCTTCTTCACCCAGCTGTATCCCATCCAGGTTAAGATTAAAGGTGTGAGCTACTACTATTTGGTAATCAGCCTTGAACTCTACAGAAACACAGAAAGATCTCTGTCTCTGGAGTTATGGGATTAAAGGCATAGGTCACCACTCTTGACTTTCCCTGTGCTGGGATTAAAGGTGTGTGCCATTGATGCCCAACTGTTTGGCCTTGTATGCACAGAGATCCTCAAGATCCCCAGAACTCCCAGTGATCCAGTAGGATCTCCCAAGTGATGGGACTAATGGGGTGCTCTACCTCTGCCTAGTTTGACTGTGGGTTGATCTTTTGATATTTCAGGTTTTATTAAATATGTAACACATCACCAACAGCATGTTACCGTACTTTCTACCATGATGGCAATGAACTGAAATTCTGAGCCTTGTAAGCCTGCCCCAGTTAAATGTTTTCTTTTTTAAGAGTTGCCATGGTCTTGGTGTCTCTTCACAGCAATAGAAACCCTAAGACAAATGTATTGTGTTCTTGGGTACAGGTTGGTGAGCAGTAAGTATCAAGAAAGGCAATGATGATAGGATGGAATTATCTGGAGGAAAGACATAAATGTCAGAGCAGAGTTTATATTGAAAGTGCTGATCCAGTTAGGAGGGACTGAAGGCTTTGGTGCAGAGCACTGTGATCACTACTTCAACAACAACTTATTTTTTAGCAGAGAAACATGAGAGCAAATTTTCACTACAACAACAATAAAAAGATGGACAGGCTGGAATAAAAGAGGCAATACAGTGAGACTATTGGCTGCTCAAGTGATATACCAGCTCAAATAAAATGGGAGTAGTGGAGTTGGAAGGGACACAGTGGAGATTCAGTTTGAGGCTTCTTGAGCTTTAGGAACCACTGGAACATCTACACAAATATGTGTATCCAAAGAAATGCTGGAGAATGAGGATCCCAGGACAAAAGGCTATACTACCCATACATATTTGAAAATATCACTATTGAAGTATCAGTAGAAGTACGCAAAGCAGTGGTTCTTACCTTCCTAATACTGCAGCCTTTCAATACAATTCCTCATGCTTTGGTCACTGCCAACCATACAATTATTTTGTTGTTACTCCATAACTATAGTTTTGCTACTGTTATAAATTGTAATATAGGTATCTTTGTTTCTGATATTCTTAGTCAACTCCTGTGAAAGTATCATTCAATCCTCAAAGGCATTGTGACCCACAAGTTGAGAACTACGGCTTTAAAGGAATAAGATTGCAAATATGAAAGTCTAAATACCAAAGGAAAATGGGCATGGGCAGTCTAAATGAGTAAGTTTCAAGCATGGGGGAAAGGAAGGTCAATTAATGGCTTTGAAGAGGATGAAACTAAGAAAAGATCCATGAGGACAATGATCAAAACTGTTAAGCAGGGTTGAGTGTTATGGGAAACGTAAGGGAAATGAAGTCAAGGCAAGGAAAAAAGAAAATTCTAGAGCACAAGGAAAAGGTATGGGTGAATGGCAAAGAAGTTGAGGTTTTTATTGTAGGCCATCCTTTGAGTATGTGGTATGGGCATGGGCTGGTTTCAGATACATTCATGTTCAGAAAAGCACAAAGGGACAAAGTCAGAAGGGCCACAAGGTAGTTCAACTTCATTATCAAGTTGGGTGGATTTACACTCTCCAGGAAAACCCATCTCTATGTGTTGTATGATATTTTTGACTTTGTCTGGGCTAGAGGTTTGACTTGTTTGTGGCTGCTTTCTAAAGAAATGACTTAAATGTTTATATTAATTTTATTTTGTTTGACTTATGTTTTAGGCACATTGTTAGCTAGTTTTTTATCTTAATTTAATTTATTTTTATCAATCTATTTGTTACATGGCTGGTTACCAGCTCACTTGGGTCTTTTACATATATATATATATATATATATATATATATATATATTACACAATATATATGTATATTGGCAGCTGGATGGAGTCTGTTTGACTTTTTTAAAATTTTTAATCTGTTTTTATGGTGCTTTACATAGGCAAAACCAGGTCTTTTTTTTTTTTTTACTTACAGCATACAGACTAACATTCCAACCACAATTATATATGTATAAAGATGTTTCCAGAAAGCATTAAGTGAGGCAGAAAGAAGCTTCTAATAACATCCTATGGGCTGTGGGTCCCAGAGGGAATAAAGAGGAGAAAACAAACCGGGTATAAACATGAATCTCTCTTTTCTGACTGGATGTTCAACACTTATAAAATCATGTCTTCTCCACCATGACAATATGGGCCAAAGGCAACCCTGGCTTCCTTCATTTGCTGTCATTAAATAGTTGAGCACAGCAAGGGGAAACTAACTAACATCAGACTTTAGACACTTCTGATCCCCAACCCAACTGTATTAAGGACAAAAATCTATGACCACACAGAAAAACCCAACCACTTCCGCCCTTGACTACTTTTAACCAAGGGGCCAGCTTCCCTTAGACTCACAGGAAATCAAATTGACAGGATTTAGAAAAATTCCCCGCTTTTGGCCGCGGCAGCCATCTTTCAGTAACTCGGCAAAATGACGAACACCAAGGGAAAGAGGCGTGGCACTCGCTATATGTTCTCCAGGCCTTTTAGGAAACATGGAGTTGTTCCTTTGGGCACTTACATGCGAATCTATAAGAAGGGTGATATTGTAGACATCAAGGGAATGGGCACTGTTCAAAAAGGAATGCC
>PVIH01025793.1:0-19939 GCA_004025045.1 Sigmodon hispidus | reverse complement strand
AATACCACTTCTGGGTATATACCCTAAAGAGGCACATTCACACTCCAAAGGTATTAGCTCAACTATGTTCATAGCAGCATTATTTGTAATAGCAAGAACCTGGAAACAACCTAGATGTCCCTCAACTGAAGAATGGATTAACAAACTGTGGTACATCTACACAATGGAATACTACTCAGCAGTAAGAAAAAATGATATTAAAATTCACAGGCAAATGGATGGATTTGGAGAATATCCTCCTGAGCGAAGTCTCACAAACTCAGAGAGATAAGCAGGGGATGTACTCACTCACTAGTGGTCTCTAAACAAACAAACAAGAAAAAAAAACAAACATGCCCAAGTGGCAAACCACAACCACTGAACAGCTTGGGATCAGAAACACCCTGGTTGACCCTTCAAACCCCAGTCCAACTTTAGGAACACCTGACTCACTCTTGAGGGAGGGGGGACAGAACTGGATTTGGCCAGAAGTGGAGACTGATCTAAGCATTATTGGGTCCGTGAGACCATAGGACTGTCTGCTCCCTGCCCAGGGAGGGGATGGGGAGTTGCAGAGAAGAAAAATGACCAGATGTGTTGGGAGGGGGAAGAGACCTTGAATAAGGATATACAAGGATGGAAAAAAAAATTCAGAGGGAAAGCTGAACACAAAGAAAATATATGTGTAGCAATCTTATTTGTATTTCCACCCTTGATAAGCCATGCTTATGATCCTTATCCTCTGTATAGTTATTGTTATCTCTTCCGCATTTTAAATTCTTTTTACTGTTTTTTTTCTCTTTTTTTGATAAACACAAAATAAAGAAGGAAAAAAAAAAGAAAAATTAAGGGGGAATATAAGAAACCAGATTCCTTCAAGAAGTCATGGCAATTTCCCAACACTGCCAAGAGTTTTTAATCCCAGAAATACATGATCTATAGTAATGGAGAAATTAGCAGCATTGAAACTGGGTGACAATGAAATTGTTCACCTAGTAAACAGGTAAAAATCTATCCAGAGGGGGCACAGCCATCCTAAATCAAGAAATATTTCTACAGAGACCAATAAACCACAATATCAGATTGTTGCCATGCAAAGGAAAAAAACTGAGTATGAATTATAGCAATAGCAAAACTCAGGGAACAGGGCTATACTTCAGATTAAAGTACAAAAGTATATATACTAAGTAAAATATAAACTGAGTATTGTGTATAAAGCACAAAATTAGAAAAAATAAATAATATATTATGGCAAGGATTAGAGATTCTTTAGAACTGGGGAGACAAAAGCAGGAGCATCAAGAGTTTGAGGCCAGTCTGGGGTACACAGCAAGTTCTAACCAGTCTTACATGTAAATGGAGACAATCTCCTAAAACTGTCAGTCACAGCTCATGACATTTGGTATCCAAAGCAAATTACTAAATTGATGTTAACGTTTTAGTATTAAGCCAATATTTGAAAAATTAATATGTATTTAAGCAATATTCATTTCCCTTTTATTTTCTATTAAGTATGTAATTTTATACATCTCCTTTTCAGTTGTAAAATGTTAAATCATTTCTGATAATCATATTCAGATCTCCTCTGTCAACTGTTAACACATCATCATAAGACAGAGACAACCAGTGTGTATGTTGAGGAAGTTCCCTTGTCAAGGTCAAGAAGATAACAGATGAGTATCTGCTCCAGTCAATATCTAACAAGTTATCAATATTCTCTTTATTTTTGCTAAACCTTATACTTTGCTTTGTGACAGCTGCAGTGAGCTCATTTTGTGCTTTCATTTAATTACTGATGTTCATTCAGATTGGACACATGGAAACTGGGGTCTTAAAATCTAAAGGCTTTTGCAGTTAATCATATGCTTCTTCTCACAGTGTGTAAGGAAAGAGCATGGGCAATTGAATAATAAAAATTCCATATTTATGAAAGCCTCAAAGTCCTTAGTTGCCTATCAAGATTTTATTGTATGTCTTGAGGCATTATATCCTGTGGTCTGTGATTAAAGATGAACTATAAACCTGCTGGGTAAAAATAGTGCCAATTAATTTGCTCCTAAATTTGGAATCATGAAGTCTGAAAATGATGACTTGGAGCTCATAGGACAGAGCATCCTCTTCAATGTATGCAACAGTAGATGGAAGCCTAGAGAATGTTAGTCTTAGTTTCACAATAATGTGATTCATACAGTGTTGTAGTCAGATTTTCTGTTCTATCACATGGAACCTTTTATTCTCTAGATGAGTGTCTGGCTATTCAATAATCATGACAAGAAATAGTAGCCATAGGAAGATTTTTATAAACTCAATACATTAGCATATTATTCTTTGTTAAAATAGAAATGTGGTAACTGAGGCCATCAGAGCACAATCAAGATACATACAAGTCTTAATACAGAGTTACAGCCATGAAAAAAAAATTTACCCTGCTCAAGGAGACCAGAGTCATGCATGCTGTTTCTCTCAGGAGGACCAGTGCAGATTTCCTGAGTGTGTGTGAGAAAATTCAGTTGGAAAAGCAGCCTATCATAGCTAAGGGGTCTTTTCCATCTATTCCAAAATGCACTTAAAAAAATCATTAATGATCCATCAACTTAACAGTCTTGCATGACATACTGGTAGAAAAATAGAGATGAGGAGTGCATATCTATTTTTGATCTTTATTTTTAAGTCTATGATAGTTTGGCTGCATGCATGTCTATATAGGACATGCTCCTTGTACTTATAGAAGATAAAAGAATTAGTCAGATACCCTGGAACTATAGTTATAGAGCTACCATGTGGGAACTGTGAATTGAACTTGGATCCTCTGGAAAAGCAAACACTGAATAATCTAAAACAATGAGACATCTCTCTGGCCCCACAAGTGCCTTTTCATTAAATTGACATAATGGAGAATGGAAAAAAAGTTCTTTAAAAACTTAGGACCTGTGTACTACTAAGGCTATGATTTGGGAAGAAGATGGTAGAAAAAAGAGAATTATAAAAGACTTCTAAATGTTTCATGTACCTCATAAAGACTGTTCCTCTTTGGACCTGAAGGGAAAAGAAAATTGCTTATGCATGAAAATGACTTCATTTGGAAACAGTTTGTACCTAATTTTGTTCTTACCTCTTCTCTTAGTTGAAGGTTCAGTGGGGTTATTGTCATATTGGAGAATCCAATTTTCCCTGAGTTATGACTGGAGAGAAATATTCCATTTCAGAAACAATATAAGTAAAAACATCATTTCCAGGCCTACATGGATATACCTTGGCCATCTTTGTTCCTGTGATAAAACATGTACAAAAGCAAACAAAGAAACCATTGTTCCTTACCTGGGAATACAGTTCAAGAATGCAACTATTGTATATAAAACAATACATACAAAATTAAGGAGCTTGAAGCAGCTGCTCACATCACATCTGCAACTGAAAAACAGAAAGTAAATGTTCCTACAGCTCACCTTGCTTTCTGCATTACATGTAGGTCAAGAACAATATGTAGGGCATGGTCTTGCCCACAATGGGAAGGTTTTACAAATTAATTTACCTAATGAAAATAATCTCTCACAGACATTCACAGAGGATAATTTTACTCTACACATCTCATAAGTATACATGTATATGCACATATTAGCATATCATCTATCTCAATCATTTACTATTAAATTGTGGTACTTGAATTAAAATCACTTAGCAGTTTTGAAATATGTATCAATGGTACTCTGGTCTTCTTGCCAATTGACCACCAGTATTCATTCCTTCTAGTTGTAACTTTCTATTGATTGGTTTAGACTTCTTTCCTGGCTGGAGAGATGGCTCAGCGGTTAATAGCACTGACTGTTCTTCCAGAAGACCTGAGTTCGATTCCCAGCATCCACATGGCAGCTAACAACTGTCTGTAATTCCAACATCAGACACTGTTACACAGTTATACATGCAGGCAAAACACCAATTCACATAGACTTCTTTCCTTTACAGTAATGATCCTTACTAAACATACCTTTAGAGACCAACACACATGGGCTAGCCTCATATGAAGCAGAACCTCTAAAACTGAGCCAACATTGAATTCATTATTTCTTAACAGATGACATGGGAATATATAGAAGATGACAACTAATTTTCAATAGATGGGCCCAACAATGAACAGTTCTCTGGTGGTGAGCTCCACTTGGCAAATACGATGGGGTTACAGACTGCAAAAGACTGGTTGCTTCAGTCTGCAATTTTTCCCATGGACTACTATGTTTCTTCCTAAAAAACTGCTATGAGTATTTTTCCACTGGTTGTATGTTTATCTCATGTGTATATTTCATCTATTGGGCACACTTATCGCTACAGATAGTTAGGAAGATCATTTCTGCTAAATCTGTACAATTCTGGTGAATAGAAATAATACTAGCATATTTGTCATAAACTCAGACTAGCATAAGAAAATAACAGTATTCTCAGCTACAAGGACAGCTTTTTGCATATTTAGCTGATTTTAGACTTTAGAGCAAATTCTAAAACATATTAGCTGCCTCTGCAAATAATATACACAAGAACCAGTTAACAGGTGTTTATTGCTGAATTACAATCAGGCAAGAAGCAACTTCAGTAGACATAACCTCCTGCAGCAATTGCCTTTTTGCATGTACTCCAAACCTCACTATATAATACAAGGCTCAAGATTCAGCCAATTAACTGTTTATTGTTTAATTCTTGATTTTCTTGTTTTTTGTACTTTTTTAATAATTTATTTTTTACAAAGGTCTTTTTTTCCATGTATCCCCTGCTTGCTCTCCCTTCTCTCATCCCAATCCCTCCCAGTCTGTCCTCAGTCTCCTCCACCACAATCTCCCATCTCATCCCCTAAAGGGCAAGGACTCCCAAGGCAGGTCAGCTCAGCCTCCTGCATCCACTTCAGGCAGGTTTATTTTCCTCATGCCAATATCAAGAGTGGATTAGGCACTCCTCTGAAGGGAATGGGCTCCAAGGTGTCAGTCCATACACAGGAACTCAGTTTGATCCTACCCTTTGAGGCCCAAATACTGCCCATGCCAATTGAGAGTTGCCTACACTTGCAGGGCCTACTTCCTTTTGCTGATGGTTCCCCAGTGACTGTTCTTGATTCAGAGAGCTTCCCAGAGTGCCAGCCAGCCATCTCTGTGGGACGTCTCCACATAATCCTATCTTCTTGCTCATACAGACTCTCCACCCCCTCTCTCCAAAAGGATCAAGAGCTTAACCCTGTTTTCAGCCATAAGTCTCTGCCTCCAACTCTATTCATTGCTGGATGTAGGTTCTGTGATGACACTTAGTATGGTTATTCATTTGATTATATGGGAAGTCCTGTTTAGGCAGCCCCTCCACTATTGGTTAGAGACATATTCAGGGACATCTTGTGAGTTCTTTGAGGTTTCCCCAGCACTGGGCCTCTTTCCAACCCCACATTGGCTTCCTCTATCAAGATATTAATCTCTTTTTTAGCTTTCTCTTTGTTGCTCCTCTTACTCAACCATCTCCTTCACTCATGATTTGTTCCCACCTCTTCTTGGTTACTACTTTCTATGATCCCAATTTGTTAACATCTTCTCTATTTTCTCTTCCTAGGCGAATCACTGGATGTCTCTTTTAAGTTCTTTCTGATGCCAAGCTGTTCGAGGGTGGTGGTTTGCCGCTTTGATATTTTTTGTTTTTATCTAAAATTCACTTATACGTGAGAATATCTCATCCCTACCTTTCTGGGCTTGTGATACCTCTCTCAGGAGGATATTCACCAAATCTATGCATTTGCCTGCAAATTTTACAATGTCTTTTTATTTTTTACTGCTGAGTAGTACTCCATTGTACCACAGTTTGTTAATCCTTTCTTCAGTTGAGGGGCATCTAGGTTCTAGGTACTTGCTATTATGAATAATGCTGTTATGAACATAGTTGAGCTAATACCGTTGGGGTACAAATATTCATCCTTTCAGTATATGCCCAATAGTCACATTGCTGCATCCATGGGGAGATTGATTTCCAGTTTTCTGAGGAGCAGCATCACTGCATTCCAGTGTTGCTGTACAAGTTTAAACTCCCACCAACAACGGAGAAGAGTTCCCCTTGCTCCCCATCCTCTCCAGCATAGTAGACTGCAACATCCAAGAGCAGATATAAATTTCTCTGTTCTAATTTATTCAATATGTTCTCTATGTCTTTAGTTTTTATTTTAGTTCTTCTGTGCCTTAGAGTTTAGGATTACTGGTATTGGTCTTTTAACCAGATTCTAGAATTTTTTGATATTATAGGCATAATAATTTTTCTTTTCTTCCAAAAAATGGAGTTTATTTTTAAATTTGACTCCTTAAACATTCATTTATTTTACTCAGAATCAAATCAGAAACTTTGACTAATTCATTGCTCTAAACTGAGTTGCCAAGTATTTTTTTTACATTTTTTTAAATTAAGAATAAAGTCATATTTTTTCCATGTATCCCCTTGTCAAAACTCCCTTCCTCATCCCACCCATCCCAGTCACTCTCTCTTCTCCCCATCATTTTATTTCCTTCCCAGCAAAAGAAGGAGGTCCCAAGGACCCAGTGTGACGTAGTTCAGCATCTACTCCAGGCAGATCTGCTTTTCTCACCCCAACATCAAAACTGAGTCAGGTGTTCCTCTGGAGCAAATGAGCTCCAAGGTGTCAGTCTAAGGTGTTTCAGATCCCAAACAATGTTTCAATGCTACCTCTCTTTTATTTCAACCTTGGTCCACAATGTTCTTTCTTCCATTTTATTGAGTCTTATGGTCATGTCTTTGTTCTGTGTGAAATGAAAAGTATAGACTCAGGATTCCTATGAACAAATTATCAGCATAAAAAAAGAGAAAGATTTATTTTCCCCAGAGAGACAGAGGACAGGAAATAAGTCTAAAGACAGGAGATAGAGTTGTGAAAGCCTTTAAGGTCAACCTCCAAAGACTTTCTCTCAAGGTCATAGGAAGACTCTGCTAACCTGCAATGGAAATCTACTCATCTGGAAATATGTCAATACTCACACTGTGCTCTTTAGTTCATCATCTTTATTGCAGTCTATGACTTTCTGCTGTTCTCTTCATCTTCATCATTCTACTCTGCTCTACATTCCTCTCCCTTGTGCTACATCATACATTCTTGTACATTTTTCTCCCTAGTTAATAGTCTTTTACACAATCATCAATTCTCTGGCAAGGTCATAGGGCTTGAAGTTTTTCATGGTCATAAAAGCAGATAAGAGTCCATACTAGGTTGTGACTGTCAGACTTTCTTTATAAATCAGGAAAGGAGTGACTTGTAAAATCCTCAATGAACTCTTAAAGGGAATAGAGACAAATAAGGAGAGAGACCTTCAACCAATTAGGAAAATCTAATAAGAATAAAAGGAAAATGTGTATTATTAGATTTCTAAGTATGGATAGATGTTAAGCTAATTAATAAACCAATGGGAAAGCAAGCATAAAGTGTTACGTGCAGAGCCATTTAACATTGCAGCTCAGCACTCCAAGGCCACAGGGGTAAGACTGACCAGATTGTGTTGGCACAATGCCCAGATGAGGCCATTATGTGAAGTAGATCTATTGTCCACAGATTTAGTAGCAAACAATTGCCCTGTTTTTCTTAGGGTGCTTTGTATTAGTAATCTTTGTAGGCACATGCAACTCTGACCTTGTGAATAACTGTAATGTTGTAAGCTTATTATCTATTACAAAGAACTTTAGTCTAGTTTGAACTCTATCTGAGGTAAAAATGAGCTAAAAGTGTACAGTTTGTGTTATTAAGAGTAACAGAAACAAAGCAGGCTTTAAATGTCTACAGTCTGGTGGGATAATTGATCTGGCTATGAAGCATGTTCATATTTGTACAGTTAAATAAATGTCATCTTCCTGACCATTCACATATATACATGTGCCTATCAAATGGTCAGAACACTGTTATGATAATAAATTCCAATTTTGTCACAGAGGAGAAAAGCTATTTCTTGCAAGAAATATATAGCCAGAACAGCTATCTAGCCAAAAGGCAGTAATCTCAAAACATCTTTCATAATGTTTTTATCCAACAGAAACCTTGTTTTTGATGGGGTGGCCCTATGGATGACAGCTAAATTCTCACTGCATAACTCAATGGCCTGCAATAACTCAAAATAATGGCCCCTAACAATACAGGAATAGTGAGAAGGGAATGCAACCAAAGAAACATGGCAGGAGTATTTGTCCTGGATGAAAAAAAGACTGACTCTGGATAGAGAGACATATATGGCACATAGGAGAATAGCACTTTAGAAAGGTAGAAACTCTGTGTTAGGATGAGGTACTAAATCATAATGGGTGTGCTTATTATGTGATCCAATGTGGGCTTTCAATGGGTGGATTTTGATACCTTGATTGCTGGTCAGCCTCAGGAGGTGGGATTGGCCAAATAGGCAAATAGACTTTGGTAGTTGGCTTCAGGAATATCATCTAATAGTTTTTAACAAAGTGAAAGGAAATTGGGGAGAAGGGCAAGGCCAGAACTACATACTCGAGTGGGCCTGTGTCCCTTCATTGTGTATTGTATTTGATATGCTAAAATTCTAATTAAACATTTCAGTTGTTTCTTCTTTCCCTTGGCTCACTTATTTGGCCATATTACGGATTATTTTCTCCACCTTGCTTATGTTTGCTTATATGTCAATAGCCTTCCTCCCTATACCTTTAGCTCAATAAGATTTATGTTTGTCACTCTGGACTGACCCTTCGGATCCCACTCCTACTATAGGAACACCTGACTCACTCTTGAGGGAGGGGGGACAAAACTGGATTTGGCCAGGAGTGGAGACTGATCCAAGCATTATTGGGTCAGTGGGACCATAGGACTGTCTGCTCCCTGTCAAAGGAGGGGATGGGGAGTTGCGGAGAAGTAAAATGACCTGATGTGGTGGGAGGGGGAAGGGACCTTGAATAAGTATATACAGGGATGGAAAAAAAATTCAGAGGGTAAGATGAACACAAAGTACATATATATATAGCAATCTTATTTGCATTATCACCCTTAAAAAAAGAAATAAAGTCTATAATCTTTTAGAGACAAAAAAAGATTTATGTTTGATTCTTTTGTGGTAATTCAACATCTTATAATAATGTTTTTGAAATTTTAACTCAATATTTTACCTAATTCTGATCTTTGAGTTGAATCCTTGAGTGAATATAATTATTTGGGGGCATCATTTTTAACTTGATGCTTCATAATCTTGTGTTTCTCTGTTATGACTCATATATATTGGTTTAGGTAACATATTTGGTTTATGTTGGTCTTTTTTGATAAATTTACCAACCTTTACTTAAGTGTTCACTGCCAAGAATCACTCAGCTTTGAGAAATTTGGTTATTCCCATTCATTTCATGTAGTCTGTAAAACACATGAACTCTACCATATCTCAGAAAAGGTGCACAATAAGTTTCCTAATCAGAATATGGACATGATTAGTTAACTCATTTTTACATGGGAGCACAATATACTACCCCCTAAAAACTTTAATCTTTATCAATTGATATGAAATGTAAAGATTGGTATTAACATGAAATTATATCCAACATTAGAGTGGAGTGAGGTACCTCAATTGGTACAATTAAAAAATAAATACAGAGACATTTGAAAGGGTTGTGGTCCCAGAACAAAAGGCAACACATATCCCAATTTTTCTTTTTTACAGTTCCAAAATATCTGGATTCTAAGTATGTAAAATTCATGTGTGTAGTGTGTATGTATATTTCTATGTGACTTCATGAGGATGTACATGTGTGCATGCACATGTATATGTATGTGGATATGTGTGTCTATATGTATAAGTGTGCATACCTGTGTGTGTATGTGGGTGTGACCGGGTGTGAGGGTGTCAAGGCATGAGTGTGTGTATGTGAAGAAACAGAGACAAAGGTAAAAGATAGACTGTGAAAGAAAAATAGTAGAAAAGGGGAGGAAAAATGGGGAAGGTTAGCTCAGATGGTCAAAATATATGATATACTAGAAAATGTTAGTTTTAAGAAAATTTGTGTACAGTGAATTTTCATCAATAAAAGATTTTGAGTGGCAACAATATGACTCACATGGCAAACACACTTGCTATCAGGCCCAATCTCAAACCTAAGTTTGATCCCCAGAACCCAAATGACAGAGACAAGTCTAAGCTGTCCTCTGACCACCACAACTATTACAAGTCATTGATGCACCTAGAAACATGTACACACAGACACACAGACACATGCTTACATGGACACAGAATAAAGTACTTAACTAAAATGTAACAAAATGTAAAATTAAAACAGAAGAAAAGAACACCAATAAGGAAGAAATCATTCTATATAATAGAAAAAGCAGAAACCCTCTTTTCTATAGCTTTCAATCTGAACTACAGTTTACCATCATCATTATTTAAGCCCAAAGGACTTTATTAGCAAAACCAGAACACTAGAACTATAGAAAGATTAAGTCTTCATATTCAAACAACAGAGTTTCTGGTAATTAATGTGTTACAGGAGGAATAGAAAGATAATATTATTTCTCCTTTTCATGCTAAAAGTCTTAAGAGACACTGAACCGTTTATATTTTTTCTGAGCTCTACTAACTATTTCATCAGTGTTCCATGCACACTGGCTCTCAGACAGAAGGGGGAAGTGTGCAGACCCAGGACATTGTGTGGTGTAAGCAGCTGGTGAGACTCTCAGAGGAAGTTTATGTTGGAGGCTGAAGCACTGTGTGAGGGTAGCTGTAAGTCTGCAGACAGTAATAATTGGCCAGTTCTTCAGCCTGGACACTGCTGATGGTGAGAGTGAAATCTGTCCCAGACCCACTGCCTATGAAGCGATCTGGTACTCCAGTGTCAGGAGTGGATGCATAATAGATCAGCAGTTTAGGAGCCTGCCCTGGTTTCTGCTGGTACCAGGCCAAGTAATTCTTGTTATTTCCACTACTCAAGAGACTCTGACTGGACCTGCAGCTCATGATGACCTTCTCTCCTGCTGACACAGCCAGGGAAGATGGAGTCTGGGTCAACACAATATCAGCACAGGCACCTGCAAACAGGAATTATGATAATGCATAACATACAAACACAGAACAAAGTAACAGCTGAAATTTGTCACTTAATATTTTCATAATGTCATAGTGTCAGGGTGAATATCTTACACAATAGTCTAAGAAATATTGCCTTTGCACAAATTGTAAATTTTTTTATATACAAAGAAGTGACTAAAAATATTATAATACTTTTATAATGCTTTTCTCACCAGACACATAGAGAATCAGGGATATGAGGACCTGTGCCTGTGACTCCATCTTTCTCCCCCTGCCGGTTCAAAGCAGCTGAGTTCTCACCACAAAGAAACGGTTTATAAATTCTGGGCAGCTGGGCTGGGCTGAAGGGACCCATGCAAAGCAGTCATCAAATATATAAGGAACTGGCTGATGTCAACCACAGGCAGAAAGACCATCACAGGCAGGGTGAGCAATCACAAGTTGAAGCTCTCCAAGTATAACCTCTAAGGTGTCTGTTAGCAACATTGGGTTAAAATCCAAGACATATTAAATCAGTTTGCTTTTCCAAGAATAATAGAAAACACTCTTTCAGATTAACAGTACTTTGGAAAAGATAAAAATTTCAATGTTCAAAAATGTTCAAAAATTCACAACAAAAGAAACTTAAAGTAAGAAAATGTGCAATAAATGAAAGGAAGGGAGGGTGGAGGAAAAGAAGAAAAGCAAGAGAGGGGAGGGGTATTGAGGGTAAATTTGTTCATCTTACATCCGTAAATTCACTCCTATACAATGAACACTGGGCTCCAGTCTGCAGACTAAACCAGAGACAGAAATACAAAGAGCAGCCTAGAATTAACTCTGTGGAAATCCTGGAGAACATTAATGTAAGATTTAGATGTAAGGTGCTTTCGTTTCAAAGCCAAGGTAAACTCAGCAGAATCTAACAAGTATTCTCCCCACAACTTCAGAGAGGACTCTAAATTTGGATAACAGAAAAGAATGGAAACAAACTGGATTCCTTCAAGAAGTTGTGGCTGTAGACCAACACTGCCAAGAGTGTTTATTTCAGAAATCCATATTCTAGAGTAATAAAAATTAGCAGTATTAAAACCGTGTGAAAGTGATCTTGTTGACATAGTAAAATGATGAAAAATCCTATTCCAAAAAAGAGTGCAGCTAAAGGAAATTCAATAATAACATTTGCAAAGACCCATAATTTTACAGAAACCAAGTGATCTTGCAGACATAGTGAACAGGTTTAAAAAAAAAATTCTCCAAAAGAGAATGTAGCCATAGAAAATCAAATAATAATTTTACAGAGACCTAGAATATCAAAGATAGACCATCACATCCAAGATTGTTGCCATTCAAAAAAAGTATTGGAGCATGACGAAAGTTTAGGCCAGAAGCTAAACTTAGAATGAACAGGCATCACTGAGGATAACACAGGTCTCTCCACCTTCTCACTCCAAAGTCAATGCTGACTCCACCATGAAGTCTTCACAAATAGAGCAACACTTTACCCTGTAACCAGTAACACTACCTCAGAATCCACAGCTCCTCTCAATCAGCATCCAGCTTAAGATTCCCAGCTTAATCTGTGGACAGAATGCCAGACATCCAGGTCATGCCCCTATTCTGAAACATGATACTGGGATTAGTGTCACTTTGGACAATCATAATCAATTCCAAAAAAGGCCACAGTCTTTAAAAAAAGTATGGATTAGCTGAGTAGTGAGGCTATTTCATAATGAACATTTCTCTTCTCATTCATACCACCCAGAGGCATTAAAAATAAGAGAGTAATATTGACAGAGAGGAATCATACAGATGATTCAGCTTCCTGTTAATTGTCAGTGAGAAACACCATACACCTAGACATCCTCATAGGATATCCTTATAATTAAAGGGACTGAGTGAAGCTCAGAGCTCCAAACCTAACAATTGCAGTACATTGCATCATGACTGTCCACAGAAGGCTTATGTGGTTAAAGCCTTGATCTCCAGACTGTTGTTTTGGTGGTGAAATGTATATGAACACAGGGCCACTGGGAAGGCATGATGTCACTAACACTATGCTCATGAGGAGAACTATTTGCCTGTGATCTACTCCTCTTTATGGGCCACAGGATGCTTATCTTTACTCCACACACTCCTGCCCTGATGCCAACTCATTACAGACTCTCACAGGACCTTCCTCCCATAAAGAAAAATGTCCACTACTGAACCAATATTAACCTCGTTGTGTCATTTTCTTCTAGTGATGGACACCAGTGGCTTCACCTTTTAAATGTAATTCAGAGCCAGAGACACTTAAGTGATTGCACAACTAAGTACTGTGAACACATGCTTCAATTACTATTGTGAAAAGATTTTTAATAGCTTTTCCAGCTCTAGGAGCAATGGTTCAGGGATATTAGTATAGATTACATTCTTGTATCATACTGGTATCACAGTCTACATGGCTTTCTCTATTAATGAGTATCGGAGGTCTTTCCATCCAATTTCTTCTTCAATGTCAGTGTCCCCGTTATTTCACTGTAGGCATCTTTACCTTACTTGCTTAAAATGGTTCCTAGGTATTTTGTCTTAAAGCTGTGAATGCAATTTGCCCTTGATTTCTTTCTTAGTAAGTTTATTATTATAATACAGAAAACCTACTAATTGTTGTTTGTTGATTTTGTAGCCTGCTCTTTGCTGAAAGTATTTGCAGGTCTAAGAGTTTTCTGGTGGAGATTTAAAAGTCTTTTAAAAACACATTTATGTAGATGACAGCCAAATGGTGTGGGCAGTTTGTGGAGCCTCTTGCAGTAGAATGGGATATTATTCTTGGTGCATGAACTGACATCTGGGAGTTCATTCCCTACAAAGAAACACCTTATTCAGTCTTGATATGGGGGGAGGGTCTCTGTCCTGCCTCAACTGGATATGCCAGACTGAACTGACTCATCTTGGGATTTCTTGCCCTCCTTGGGAATTGGATGGGGAGATGGAGTCGGGGTAGGCTGAGGAAGAACTGGGAAAGGGGAGGGAAGGGGCAGTGATAGATATGGGGGAAATTTAAAGAAAGGAAGAAAGAAAGAAGACTGTGTATAGATATTTGCAATTTGATTTCTACATTTGCTATTTATATCTCTTTAATTTGTGCCTCTTGTGTCCTCTGTGACTGAGGTTTGATCACTACATTGAATAAAAATGAAAGAGTGAGCACCAATTTATAAATTTGAGATGCAGTTTTCTGGTTTATACCAAGTTGCCCTCTGGCTTGTAATAAACTATAGCACAGTCTATCAGACACACAGTAAATATAGCTTGGATCAGAATCCCCCAAATCTGTCACTTTCTCATGTTTCTCCACCTCTGCTGCCCACAGGCCCCTGATCTTTGGATCAGTAATATAGCCCCAAGGATGGGGAACTAGACGAATGTATCTACAAGTGGTCCCCCTAGAGATCCCTTACCAGCTCTATTGAGATGCAATGGAGTCATCAAGTTGCAGATGCTTCTCTTGTGTACTCCCCCATGTCTTACTGGAGGCAGCAGGTTTTTCTTAGGTCATTCATCCTGGAACAGCCATGTATTGAACAGAGCCCACTAAACCCAAGTTATTTAACTCGGTCACAGCCTTCTCAGCATCCTCTTCAAAGAGAAGCTTAACATACATGTTCTGAGCAGGTGGTCCCCTGTTTTGTTGCAGACATCCCTCTCCTCAATGCCACAGTACTTGTGTTGCACCTCAGGAAAGATTTCCTCAAAGAACCTACTGAAGCGCTTCTGTGTCTCCACATCCTTCATAAATATATGAGCCATCAGCTGTCTTTGCACTGTTTGTGGAATTTTTCAATGTTTTCAATGAAGATAGTATACAAAACATCAGCTTTTGAGCAACCAAAAAAATCTTTCTCCAAGACTAATTGTTCCAATAATGAAATCAGATGAACAGTTTACTTTGCCTTCCTGGTAACTGATGAAGGAAGCCAAGAGCTCCACCTTCTTCCATCATAGTCTGTAACATGTCTGCAGATACCACTGAGTCTGACCTGTATTCTTTGTTATAGTCAATAATGATCCTTCTGCTCTTATTCCCTTTGGTATTTTATATTTAGATGAATTATATTTAGATAGGATTTTTGCCTCTTAAGTACTTTATGCTGAAGTACAGTTAGTAATTTAGGTTGAAAAGGGGGTCAAATGATCACTTTCCTCAGGACATCAAAAATGCTACCAGGAAATTCCCAGAGCTCATAATCACCTTCAGTAATGAGACAGGATGGAAGACTAATCAAAAAAATCAGTAGCCCTCATATATACAAATGATAAAAGCATTGAGATAGAAATCAGAGAAACTCTCTTTACAATAGCCACAACTAATATAAAAATATCTTGGGGTAATACTAACAAAACAAGTGAATGACTTGTATGACAAGAACTTTAAGTCTTTGAAAAATGAAATTAAAGAAGATATCAGAAATGGAAACATCTCCCATGCTCTTGGACAGGTAAAATTAACAAAGTAAAAATGGCAATCTTACCAAAAGAAACCTACCCATTCATATTTCCAACACATTTATTCACAGACCTAAAACAAAAAATACTCAACTTTATATGGGAATAAAATAATGTTATAAAATAAAGGCACTTCAAGTAGTATAATAATGCCCAACGTCACTTTCTAGTATAGAACTATAGTAATGAAACAGCTTGGTGCTGGCATAAAAACAGCCATGTGGATCAATGAGAACTAATGAATCAGGCCCTGACATACAACCACACACCTACAAATACCTGATTTTTGACAAAATAGCCAAAATTATACAATGAAAAAAGATAGTATGGTGCTTGAATAACTGAATATGGACATGTAGAAAAATACAAATACATTTATGCCTATCACCATGCACAAGACTCAAGTCCAAGTGGATTAAAGACCTTCAACATAAATCTAGTTATACTGAACCTAATAAAAGAGAAAGTGGAAAGTTGCCTTGAACATATTTGTACAGGAGACCATTTCTAAATATAACACCAGTATCATAAACACTGAGATTACAATTTAAAAAAAAAAACTCCTTCTGAAACTGAAAAGCTTAGGTAAGGTGAAGGACACTGTCAATAAGCAAAACTGTAGCCTCCAGATTTGGATAAGAACTTCACTAATCAACCTCATATCTGACAGAGAGCTGATGTCTAAAATATATAAAATAATCAAGGTGCTAGACATCAAAATACCAAGTAACCCAATTTTTTAAATGGGATACAAATTTAAACAGAATTATCTACAGAAGAATCTCAAATATCTGGGATATATACGTTAAAAGTTACTCAGCATCCTGCAAGCTCCCAGCTTCGCGGCCACAGGGGGCGCTCCTGACTCGCTGATCTTGGGCTCAGAGGCAACATGCTTGTACAGGCATTCGCAGCCCCAAGGCAAAGGGGCAAAGGGGAAATCATACCACCTGCCAACCAGACGATGATGGATGAAAATAACCATCCTATTCAGTGTATAATGGACTACCAGAATAAAGGAATGGCATCAGAGTGCTCTCAGTACCAGCAGATGTTGCATATGAACCTGGTATATCTTGCTACAAATAGCAGATTCTAATCAAAACATGCAGTCTCTCTAGCCTTTACCACCCACTCAGGACATGCCTATAGTTCCTGGAGGGATGAGCCAGAGCGGCCCTCTGCCTCCTCCCGACTTTTAAACATGCCTTCAGATGGAATGGTGAATGGGACCCTCCTGCCCTACACATGCAGACCCAGATGAACAGCCAGATGCCTCGGCCTAAGCATATGCCAATACAGGGACCTGAGCCCAATCAGCTCACCATGACAAACAATTCCATGAATATGCTTTCAAGTATTCATGGCTCCATGGGAGGTTACAAACATTCTGTGCCATCATCCCAGAGCATGCGTTGCAGAACCAGATGACAATGAGTCAAGGGCAACCAATGGAAAACTATGGTCCCTGACCAAACATAAATATGCAACCAAATCAAGGCCCCATGATGGAGTACTACTCAGTAGTAAGAAAAAATAGTATCCTCAAATTTGCAGGCAAATGGATGGAATTGGAGAATATCCTCTTGAGGAATGTATCACAAACCCAGAAAGATAAGCTGGAGATGTACTCACTCATTAGTTCACTATAAACAAAAATGTAAAAAGCAAAGCATGTCCAAGTTGTAAACCACAATCACTGAACAGCTTGGGATCTGAAACAGGTTGGACTGGCACCTTGGATGCCACTCCCTCTAGAGGAACACCTGTGTCAGTCTTGATGTTGGGGTGAGGAAACTGGATCTGCCAGGAGTGGATGCTGAACTAAGCAATATTGGGGACCTTGGGACCTCCTGTCCTTGCTGTGGAGGAGATGGGGAGATGTGGAAAAGAGAGAGTGACTGGAAAAAATGAAAAAAAAATAAAAAAACATTCCTGAAGCTGAATGAATAAAATAAAAAATTTATTTTTTCTGGTAGTTAAATATATTTATTTAGTATGCTTTTTTCTCATTCTATCCATTTCCCTTTAAATTTCACGGTGTCATGTTTCTATAACTGATGAGTTATACTCCATTGTGTTAATGTACCTTTTTTTTGTTATCCATTTGATTTGGGGAATCTAGATTGTTTCAAGGTGCTTCCTAATACTAACTATGCTGCTATGAACATATTTGAGCAAATGTCTCTGTGGTAAATACATACATCTTTTGGAAATTTGCACACCAGTTGAATTGCTGTATTATGAGGTACATTAATTTCAAGTTTATGAAACTAAAATACTGATTATCAAAGTGGCTATATAAGTTTACATTCTCACCATCAAAAGAGGAGTGTTCCACTTACTTCAGATCTCCTCCATTATAGGCTGTCACCAGTGTTTTTATTTCCTTTATTATTCTGATAGGTGTGGTAAGGTATAACCCAGTACATTAGTGTTATTTTGATTTGCATTTTCCTGATGGCTAAGAATGTTAAGAAGTTCTTTAAGTGCCTATTAGCCATTTAAGATACATTTTGAGTGAGGTAACACAGACTCACAAAACATGGTATATACTCACTCATAAGTGGTTTTTAGAAGTAAAGTAAAGGAAAACTAGGCTACAGTCCACAACCCTTTAGCAGCTAGGTAACAGGAAGGTTTCATGGATGTATCTGGGGTCCTTAGATTGGAGTTTTCCCTCTAATACTATCTGTAGTGCTGGATTGGTAGATAGATACTGTTTCAGTTTGACTTTGTCATAAAATATCTTGTTTACTCCATCTATGGTGAATGATAATTTTGCAGGGTATTGTATTCTAGTTTGGCAGCCATGCTGTTTTAGTGTCTGTATAACTTCAGACCAAGCCGTTCTAGCTTTCATCTAGCTAACATGGTCAGGCGTTATTCTGATGGGTCTGCCTTTATATGTAAGTTGGCTCTTTTCTTTTGCAGGTCTTAAATTTTTTTTTGTTCAGTATGTTTTGTGGCTTCATTATAATGTGGTGCACTGACTTTTGGGGGGTCATATCTATTTGATGTTCTGTAATCTTCTTGTATCTTTATAGGCATTTCCTTCTTCAGGTTAGGGAAGTTTTCTTCTATGATTTTATTGAAAACATTATCTGTGCCTTTGAGCTGGTATTCTTCTCCTTCTTCTATTCCTATTATTCTCAGGTTAGGTCTTTTCATGTTGTCCCAGATTTCCTGAGGTTTTTGAGTTATGGCTTTTTGATTTTAGTATTTTCTTTGGCTGATATATCTATTTGAGCTACTGAGTCTTCCACTTCAGAGATTCTATCTTCCATCTCTTGAACTCTGTTTGTTATGCTTGTATCTCTGGTTCCAGCTTTTTTCTTCAGATTTTCTATTTCCATCTTTGCCTCATTTTGTGCCTCTTTTTATTGATTCTATTTCAGCTTTTAGTTCCTGGCATGTTTCTTTTATAGATTTGTTCATCTCTTCCAATTTTTTGTTTGTATTTTCTTCTATTTCTTTAAGTTTATTTTTCATATCTTCTTTAAGAGCTTTGATGATCATCAGAAGGAATTTTTGGTGTTGCTTTCTTCTGATTCCTCTTCATTGTTCAGTTCAGGTCTTGTATTTGTAGGATCGTCACTTTCTTCTGGAGTTACCTTGTTGTTCTTGATATTATTGTGTAAGTTTTTGCACTGTTGTCTGCCCATGGCTTTAGTGGTTCACAATTAGGTGGCTCCTGGTCAGTTGTGGCACTAGGACTTGTGTGCCTCCTGTGACATCTCTGGGTGGGGTCTGAATCTGTCCCTCAGGGTCCCCAGTCCTTATCTGTTTGCTCATTTGGAGGTGGGTAGCTGTGCAAATTCCCTCAGGAGCAGCTGGGGGGACCTTGACAGGCAAAGTTTATCTCTGCCTGCTCCTGAGTGTGCTGGGACACGCTCTGCAGACAGCACCTGCTCCCAGTACCAGAACCCGCATCAAGGCTATTTTTGAAAGGAATCATTGCTGTCTCCTGGGCCAGATAAAGAAGCTGGAGTATATTAATTATATAAAAACACTGTCTGAGCATTTTTCAACTTCTCAATAGCTGCAACATGAACTGTCAAGATTCCAGAACAATGAGGATAGGAGTAAAAGGGAGATATTATTCATTGTTAAATCAGTGTGCAATTTCCTCATACAACTACAAATAGTACTAATACATGTCTCCCATATGGAATTCCTGTGGATATACATGAAGAAATTTATAGCCTATGGCAGACATTTTTCTGATATATAGAAGGTAGGAAATAGATTCCAGGTAAATGTCTACTACATGATAAGTGGATAATTAAAATGCAGTACATTTGTAGAATGGATTTTTATTGAGCTATGGATCAACCCTGATGGATATAAAATGAAATCTCAAAGTAACTTGGATTAGAAATTTCTTAATAAATATGATGTTGCACAGCTATTAAGTGTTTCTCAGATATTTAATTTTTCACTTTTGAGAACTT
>PVIH01025792.1:0-19939 GCA_004025045.1 Sigmodon hispidus | reverse complement strand
TCAGGTTAGGAAAGTTTTCTTCTATGATTTTATTGAAAACATTATCTGTGCCTTTGAGCTGGTATTCTTCTCCTTCTTCTATTCCTATTATTCTCAAATTAGGTCTTTTCATGGTGTCCCAGATTTCCTGAACACTTTGAGTTATGGCTTTTTTAGTTTTACTATTTTCTTTGACTGATATATCTATTTGAGCTACTGAATCTTCCACTTCAGAGATTCTATCTTCCATCTCTTGAACTCTGTTTGTTATGCCTGTATCTGTAGTTCCAGCTTTTTTCTTCAGGTTTTCTATTTCCATCTTTGCCTCATTTTGTGCCTTTTTTATTGTTTCTATTTCAGCTTTTAGTTACTAGTGTGTTTCTTTCATAGATTTGTTCATCTCTTACAATTTTTTGTTTGTATTTTCTTCTATTTCTTTAAGGCTATTTTTCATATCTTCTTTGAGAGCTTCGATGATCATCAAAAAGGAATTTTTGTTGTTGCTTCCTTCTGTTTCCTCTTCATTGCTCAGTTCAGGTCTTGTATTTGTAAGATCGTCACTCTCTTCTGGAGTTACCATGTTGTCCTTTGTATTATTATGTAATTTTTTGCAGTGACATTTGCCCATGGCTATAGTGGTTTATGATTAGATGGGTCCTGGTCAGTTGTGGCACTCGGGTTTGTGTGCCTCCTGTCACCTCTCTGGTCAGGGTCTGATTCTGTCTTTCAGAGATCCCTGCAATTGTTGGTTCGCTCAGTTGGATGTCGTGGTGGGTAGCCGTGCAAATTCCCTCAGCAGGAGCTGTGGGTGTGGTCAGGGGCAGAGTTTAAGTGTACCTGCCCCTGCTCCAGAGTGCGCTGGGTTTCTACAGACAGCACTTGGTCCCAGGAACAGAGCCAGAAGCAATGGGAGCTCAACTCTCCCTCCCAGGCTGGGATATAGGCGCTGAGGCCTGATGTCCCCTCCTCACCTCTGGGCAGGGTCTGAATCTGCCCTTCAGAGACCCCTGTAGTTGGTTCACTCAGTTCGAGGTCGTGGCAGGGAGCCGTGCATATTCCCTCAGTGGGAGCTGTGGATGTGTTCAGGGGCAGAGTTTATCTGTCCCTGCTCCAGAGTGCACTGGGATTCTGGAGACAGCACTTGGTCCCGGGAGCGGAACTGGAAGCAATGGGCCAGAAATGTCTTTATTGCTCCAGATATTACAAGGTGGAGCAAGTGCCAACTAAACTGGCCCCAACACGCATCTCCTTCAAGATATCTCTTCTATTATTATCACTCCTTTACCATACACCTACTAGTTCACTCATGTTTCCAACTCTACCTGTCGCCAGTTCACCCAGGAGGTTTATTCTATTTTTCCTTCCCAGAGAAAGCCATGCATCCTTATTTCCCCTTGGAACTGTCTTGTTACTTAGCCTCTCTGGAGCTATGGATTTTAACATTTTTTTAACTTTACTTTAAAGTTAGTATCAACTTATGAGTGATTTCATACCATGTTAGTAACAGCTGAATAATAGTCTAATGTGTAAAGATACAACCACATACTTATAGACATTTGATTTCTGACATCTTCAACTAGTAGTGCTGGTAAAACAGGATGTCAGCATGTACAAGAAGGCAAATACATGCATATTTACCACTTTGCATAAAACTCATATCAAAGTAGGTAAGAAAACTCAACATAAATCTAATAACACTGACCTTGATAGAAGAGAAAGTGAAAAATAATGTTCATTTTATTAGCACAGAAAACAACTTCCTGACTATAACTCTAGTACACAGACAGTAAAATGGATAAATAATAAGTGGACTCCAGGAATCTCAACACCTTCTGTAAAAGCAAGAAACACAATTAAAAAAACAAAATATCAGCCTAGAGAGTGATAGTTCTTCATTATCCCCACATCAAATAAAGTGTTGATTTTGAATATATATATACATATATATATACATAAACAAAATTAGACATCAAAAAATTAAATGATCCAAAATTGTTTATACATATAAACATAAGAGATAATTCTTAAAAGAAGATCTCGATGGACAGGAAACACTTTAGAAATGACCAACCTGTCCTTTCCTTGTTATCAAATGGATGACAACCCTAATTGTCATCATAGAACCTTCAATCACCTAATGATAGAAATAAATTTAGAGGTCCAGAATGGAATCAGAGGTGAGCAAATTTCAGATCATTGGCCACCCATCCATAGAATCATTCTCTGAACTGGGGTCACACTCAGTGGTCTGATATTAGACTCCTGCTAGCAGACAGGCCCTAGGCAGTAGCTTTGAGGGGCCTCCTCCATTAATACCTAAAAGAAGGGACCTCACATGGATTGACCCCACCTTCAGTGTGAACTACATCAAACTCAGACCCATTTACAGAGCAGAGTCAGAGATCATGCAGACCCCTTGATCAGAGATGACAGGAGACACACAAGCCTTCTAGCCACAACTGACTAGGAGCTGACTAAGTGTGAACCAGTGAAGCCATGAGCAGACACCAGTACAGGCAAACATATAATGATATAGAGAACAAGGCAACACCAGAAGAAACTAGTGGTTCTACAATACCAAGCCCTGAGCAGAGCAATGAAAAGAAAACAGATGGAAAAAACAGCAAAAACACCTTCATGAATATTATAGAAACCTTAAAAGAGGTTATTAAAAAATCCTTTAAAGTAATAGAAGAAAATACAAAAACATTGGAAAAGAATAAACAAATCCTTGAAAGTAAACCAAGAAAAAGAAACCCAAAAAATGAAAGAAAGATTCCAGAAACTAAAAATTGAAATAAAAGCAATACAAAAGGCAAAAATGAGACAAAGGTGGATATAGAAAATCTGAATAAAAAGCTGGAATTACAGATTTAAGCACATCAAACAGAATCCAAGAGATAGAAGACAGAATCTCTGGAGTGGAAGACTCAATAGCAGAAATAGATACACTAGTCAAAGAAAACACTAAAACCAAAACAGCCATAACATAAAATATTTAGGAAATTTGGAACACCATGAAAAGACCCAACCTGAGAGTAATAGGAATAGAAGGAGAAGAATACCAGCTCAAAGGCACAGATAATGTATTGAATAAAATCATAGAAGAAAACTTTTCCAACCTAAAGAAGTAAATGCCTATATAGATACAAGAAGCTTACAGGACAACAAATAGATTTGACCCCCCCAAAAAAAATCCACTTGCCTCATAATAAAAAAAGCCACAAAACATACAGAACAATAACAATATTTTAACAGCTGCAAAAGAAAAGGGCCAACTTATGTATAAATCAGGATAATACCTGACTATAAAAATGAAAGCAAGAAGTTCCTGGTCAGAAGTTATATAGACACTGAAAGAGCATGGCTGCCAACCTAGACTATGATAACCAGCAAAACTATCAATTACCATAGATGGAGTAAACAAGATATTTCATAACAAAGTCAGACTTAAACAATACCTATCTACAAATCTGGTACTTTAGAAGCATTAGAGGGAAAACTCCAACCTAAGGATGCCATGAAACCACAAACAATCGATAATCTCACAGAAGAAAAGCCCAGAGAAAGGAAATACATACAAGCTACCATCAAAAATAACAGGAAATATCAATCAGTGGTCACTAATACCCCTTAATATCAATGGACTCAATTCACCTTTACAAAGATACACACTAACACGATTAAAACAAAAACAGAAGCCATCCTTCTGCTGCATACAAGAAACACACCTCAACCTTAATGACAGACACAGGCTCAGGGTAAGGGTTGGGAAAATATTTTCCAATCAAACAGCCCTAAGAAACAAGTATTTAAGACATTATAATTTTGGAAGGAAATGATATCCAGTAATAACAACTTAAGTCCATATCTCATGTGCAAATTTTGATACAATGACAATAGTACCCATTAATTAATTTTAATAATTAATGTGAAAAATTACAAATTTCTTTCAAAAAAGTTATATGCAAAATAGTGATTAGAGATATTAGTCAACATATGCCCAATGAATCTCAGTAGTAACACAGGCAATAATTTTAAGAGGAATATTTATCAAGTACACAAATTGTCAACAACACCTGGATTAGTTTACAGACTGTAAAATTATTTGACAGAACTGACTTAAATATGTAAGTGTTTACTCTTTTTCATACCTTAAAAGTAAAGTCTGTCCTAGTTGATAGGTTAAGTGATGTGTTCTTTGAGTCAGTTGGTTCCACAACAACCTAGAAACCGACACATAAAACTGCTACTTAGCTCATGCTTTTTCTTTGTATTCAGTCCAGGCACCCAGGGAAATTTAAGAATTACAACTACATCATTTTATCCAACATAATTCAACAAATCTAGAGTAATACCTGAAAGAAATTTTCTGAGTTTTATTAACAATTTTTTGTAACTAATATAAAGTTGATAACCAACATTAACCACAACAACACACTTCATTGTGCCTAACCACGATCTTTATATTTACCTTACTGAACCATCGAATAGTATCCACCAGCTGTACATACTTACAGAATTTTTATGATTGGAGTCTATTAAGTAACTGAGCTGTGACATGCTACATTCAGTGTTCAGGTTAGGATGCATTGTAGATCCTGAGAATGAATATGGCTGGTAATGTTAGGATATCAGGGCATGACAAAACAAAGATTGGAGTAGGGACATACTAGAATTATATAATAAACAGTGTAAAAGAGAGAAAGCTAATTTTGTCATTAAAGACATTGACCAGAAAAAAATTAAAGAAATTAACACAGGGATTTTCAATACCCATGCTACCCTTCTGTCTCAACAAAATAAAAGCGTACAAAAATATGCTAAAGAACACAGATGTTGTTAAACACCAAGTAATTCTGGCTTTCAATTTTACAGGAAAACATATTCTGATATTAAACAGAGATCTCAAACAGTCAGCAATAGATGATACTAGACTCTGTTAAACATATTATCTTATATAATGTTAATTTAATATGAAACTTGAAAGTTTGATTGAAGAGAAAATCTAGAGAATAGAATAGTACCTAAAATTTCATACCATGCCTATAGCAAGTATGTATTTAAAGTATACATCTCATGAAATCTTAGAGCTATATGTACAATAAATTTTGTTCTTGCTAAAGAAGCCAATTCATCTTAAAAATAAGTGAAGCTTTCCTATGGTTTTATGGTTTTAGCAATGACATAGAAATCAGTCTGTAGTATCTTCAGAATACAGGGCCATTCTTCAAAATAAGTGTCTGATATAAGTAAGAATACCTCAATATTAGAGTTAAGGGTGTCCTAAACTAAAAATCTATAATATACATATACATGACCTGGTACATATGGCCATAACCTTTATGCTTGCTGCTTCAATCTATTTGAGCTCATAGGCAACTTGTTTATTTGATCATGAAAACATGTGTCTCCTGATGTCCCCCTAACCCTCTGGGTCTAAGAATATTTTTTCTCCTTTTGTGTGGTATTTTTTGAGCTGTGAAGGATATTAATGTAGATCCCGAACTTAGACTCTCTCACCACAAAAAGCCTGATTGTGTATCTCTGAATCTTCCCAACTGATGTTGAAGAAAGCCATTCTGGTGATGGCTAATTCAGATTCTGATCTTTGAGAATAGCAGAATATACATAAAAATGATTTATTGGATATTTTTTACTTTTTATTTATTATGAATAAAGTCATATTTTTATCCATGTATATCCTTGATCAAGCTCCTTCCCCCTCCCACCCCTTCCAGTCACTCTCTTGATTTTTACATATGAGTATTATTTAGTTTTACCTTAGTTCTTTTGGCTATATGATGGCAGGTTCTTGGTTATGTATTTAATAATGTGTTGTATCTCATGAAGTGGATCTTGGTTAAATGAGACATTAATTGTTGTTTCTACAAATTTATAGTCACAATTCTTCTATTGATACAAATTTAAGGTTAATTTTGTTATGCTGTATGTATTTTCTACTCATGTTTAAGATATGATGTTTATGTAACATTTAAAATTATAATGTAACAGCATTATTCATAATAGCAAGACTCTGGAAACAACCTAGATGCCCCTCAGCTGAAGAATGCTTTGACATACTATGGTACATCTACACAATGGACTACTACTCAGCAGTAAGAAAAAAATGGTATCCTTAAATTTGCAGGCAAATGGATGGATTTGGAGAATATCCTCCCGAGCGAGGTATCATAAACCCAGAAAGGTAAGCAGGGGATGTACTCACTCATTAGTGGACTCTAAATAAAAAAGCAAAAAGCAAAGCAAAGCACGTCCAAGCTACAAACAACAACCACTGAACAGCCTGGGATCTGAAACATCCTGGACTGGCACCTTGGATCCTACTCCCTCTAGAGGAACATAGGACTCAGACTTGATTTGGGGGGTGAAAACTGGATCTGCCAAGAGTGGATGGTGAACTAAGCCACCTTGGGACCTTGGGACCTCCTGCCCTTGCTGGGGAGGAAATGGGGAGATGTGGAGAAAAGAGAGTGACTGGAAGGCGAGGGAGGGGGAAGGGACCTTCGATAGGTATATACATGTATAGAAAATGTGAATTTATTCATAATAAAAAATAGAAAAGAATGAAGTTATAAAAAACAAATAACCACAAAATTATAATGTATAATTAAAAAATAAAGATTAATAGCCATTTATAATAACCAAACTTATAGTCATATTAGTTAGCTTTTTGTAGATATACAAAGATATATTTCAATTAGTGAGTAATCTTTAAATATTTCAAAGACCTACAGAAAGTGACATTTAAAGTATTTTAAGAACTTAGACTTTTCTAGACAGTCAGACAGGTCTGCTCCCAGCAGCACCAATATATTTTAAAAAAATGGACATTAAAAAAAAAACTTCATGTACATTGACTTTATGGCAACAGCCACTAGACAAAAAAAAACTTATATTGACTGCTTAACAATATGCTATATAAACTAGACATGCAGGTTCCATAAAAAAGTGACCTCTAAACTTGGATAAAACAAGCTAAAGTGGTTCTTCAGTTTCCTGCTCTGGAAAAAAAAATTCCAGGCTTCCTTCAAGACACACACATATACAAATAAGTAACAGACTAAGTCAGATTTCCTACATCACTAAAAGATATGGAAAAACTCTGGGCCTATAGGCTAAAGGTAGATGCCCCAACATTACAAAAAAAATCTTCCAGTGGCTGTCCAGACACACAAATATCATCTCTGTCACTTTAGATTTTATAAGTTACTTACATTTCTTGTTTATTTAAGTAATAATATATCCTTCTATATTATTTAATAATAAGATATAATAACTCTAAATATAGTTTTTCTTGGGTATTTTTGAAGACAGAAGATATAAATCTCTAAACTAACAAAAATAAAATAAACAATAAAATATTTCCTTTTGTTAAATACAAATAAACTAAATATTATAACTATAGTTCTAACTTCACAGCTGTTTTGTTATATATACCTGTGCTATATGAAAATTAAAACCTTCATTTTTGACTAGAAAAAAATTAAAATAAAAATGTTCATCTATATGTAATAAATATCTTACTACAAATAAAAAAATCTATTTTGTCCTGTTTCAAGTGCCCTAAAAATAAATAAAAAACTAAAGTTCAAATATAAAAAATACTAAGTTAAAAAAACTCCATCCAGGCTCAAAAAAATCAAATAAGAGAAATTTTATTACTGTAGGGGTTTTTTGCTTGTTTGTTTCTCACTAGTGCTTTCTTGGATAACAAGAGCATTCACTACAATATTTGCCAGCAGTATACATTGCACAACAAAGAACAACTAATTGAAGGAATAAATGTGTCTCTGACTTTAATGCTTGCTCTTGGTACTCTTTTCTTGATGTTCAATTGTAGCGGGAAACCAGAAAACACCCAGGTAAACTCCATGATGTCAAAGTACTGGAGTCAAGCAGGGAGTGGTCAACTGGAAAGAGCACCAGAAAGAAAGCCCCCCCCCCAGAAGAGACAGCCCAGAAGAGGAAGGGCCAGGCCCCAGGTTTCTGGACCTGTGGCATGGTGAGGAAGGACCGCTAGGTTGGAAACCCTCCTTCACATGCTGCTTCTCCACCCTATCTCCTCCCCCTGAACACCCCCTTTTCTGTAAATGACTTTTAGATAATAAATATTATTTAATGTATATCTCATGCTGGGTTAATTATCATAATATCTGGCAGACCAATGTGATGCTGTTCCACACAACCCAGCCCAGTCACCCAGCCTTAAGGTGGGTGGCAAAAAACTTCATGTACATTGACTTTATGGCAACAGCTAAGATGTGTGACTTGAATGAACATATTAAGACAGTTAAGAAGATTGTTGCCTCCATAGAGGAGAGGTCTACATTGGTTAGAGAGGAATATCTAGCAGACCAATGTGATGCTGTTCCACACAACCCAGCCCAGTCACCCAGCCTTAGGGTGGGTGGCAAAAAACTTCATGTACATTGACTTTATGGCAAGGCTAAGATGTGTGACTTGAATGAACATATTAAGACAATTAAGAAGATTGTTGCCTCCATAGAGGAGAGGTCTACATTGGTTAGAGAGGAATGCAGAGTTTATATTGATGAAAAATTAAACGAGAAATTGGTTTAGGAAAGAGGCTAAAGCCTTTGAATCTCAAGATCAAACTGCAAATGTTACCATCTCCAAGGAACAAATCCTTGCTCCCAGCCCCAAGGATCTCCTGGCAGAGCCAGTGAGAGCAGCAAGTAAGTGGGAATCAGAGAGACTGGATTGAGCCAGTTGTGTTTGCACATGCCAGGAGGATTTGCTGAAGGAGACAAAGGCAGAATTCTTGAGTTCATGGCCAGCCTGGTGCCCCAGGGGAGCCACCTTGTTTTGAGCACTGCTGCTGGTGCTGTTGATCGCAACTGCAACACCTGCTGACCGTAAGTCCTCATTATATCTGAGAAAGGTAATCTTTTTTTCTTCCGCAATGTCTGATCAAATAAATGTCCAGAATTTTACCCACTTTTTCACAATAGTGATAGAGGATTGTTTCAGGATTATGCATTTGGAAACTATCTCAACCCAGAGGTTCTTTTGCTTTTTTGTTTGATAATATACTTTATACCTACCTATTTTAAGGGATCCCAGCATAGAGATGAATACATTCCCCATATGGGGAGTGAGGCTAAGATGTGTGACTTGAATGAACATATTAAGACAATTAAGAAGATTGTTGCCTCCATAGAGGAGAGGTCTACATTGGTTAGAGAGGAATGCAGAGTTTATATTGATGAAAACTTTAGGAAACTGGATCAAATAGTACTAGAACATGTAGATGTGGGGAATAAGAGAATTTTAAACTCTATAAAATTGTTGAAGAGGTCATTTATAGAGGATTTTAAAACACTGGAAAAGAACAATACCACTAGGTTACAAGATCATGAAGGTCATATGGAGATTATAGAAAAGTATTTTGAGACAACATCTGCTCAAGACAACTCAGAGCCCACTCTTAAAAGATGCTACAGTAGGGAAGGTGCCCTACCTAGAGTGGTTATAATGAGGGAACTAATCCCTACTCCTCCAACACTATTCCCAGTTGTGGCAGAGACCAAAAAAATCACAATCACATGGAAGGGCTTCAGACAACGTGGTATATAATTATGAACCTATCCACATGAAGGATCTAAAAACAATAAAGGAAGCCATGACATATGGTGTACAATCATCTTTTGTGAAGCAATTCATAAATTCATGGTCAGCACAGTATCAGGTAATTCTGGATGACTGGAAGAATTTGGTAACCACAGTGTTGAATGAGAGTCAAAGCTTGCAGTCGAGAAATTGGTTTAGGAAAGAGGCTAAAGCCTTTGAATCTCAAGATCAAACTGGAAATGTTACCATCTCCAAGGAACAAATCCTTGGGGAAGGTCAGATTGCTGATGGATCAATTCAGGCTACTTATGATGACCATGGTCTGTTGCTATTCCATACTTCTGCCTTAAATGCTTGGGAAAAGGTTTTAGACCCAGGACAGAGAATTGAGTCATATACTCAGATTAAACAAGGTCAGAAGGAGCCTTATACAGACTTTTGGCAGAGGTTGACTCAGGCTGTAAATAGAGCAGTGTCAGATTCAGATGTTCAGAAACAACTGATACTCTCTTTGGCCTTCCATCATGCTAATATGACATGTGAGAAATAGATCATACCATTAAAGATTAGAGGTGCACCGTTAGAAGAATAGATTCAACTTGCAATTAATGCAGAATCTCCACTACTGATGAAGAGAATTGGGTAGGACAAGATATTGCTAATGTTAAGATGAGAAATCAAAGCATCATTTGTTTCAATTTGGTAAGCCAGGCAATACAAAGAGGAATTGTAGACAAGGCATATATGGGACTTCTCCCAATCCCAGGAGTGACTCAAACAGAAGGCCACTACCTTCTGGACTATGTAGGAGATGTAACAAAGGCAGAAATTGGACAAATGAGTGTAGATCCATAAGAGACAAAGATGGAAAACTTTTAACATTGGGAAACATAAAATGGGGCTTCCCCTGGGAATCCCCCAAGAGTCTGACCTCCAAGCCAAAAACCGTTCAGTCATATCCAGTCACAGTGGAAGAGCAGCTTTCTCAGGACAAATAACAAATCACAAACCTGAAACAGTAGACCATGTAGTCATAGACAATAGATCACCCTTACGAGAGAAGTTGACAGTATCCATTAAACCAATAAAATGCATATTTTGGCAGACCTCCATAAATGAGCAAAGATCAAAGTTGACAGTAAGAATAGACAATATTTTTATGCAAGGCTTAGTCGACATGGGAGCTGATGTTTCAATAATAACTCAACAAGCTTGGCACCCCAGGAGGCTTCTAAAGGAGGTAGATGTTCAATTTTTTGGTATCGGGACATTGTCTCAGGTAAAACAGAGTGTGAGATGGCTTGAATGCATAGGACCAGAATGACAGAGAGGAAGGCTCAAGCCATACATGGCCAACATAGCAGTAAACTTATTTGTTCATGATCTACTACAATAATGGAACACCCAAATTAAGATCACTCCAGGCTTAAATATCAACCAAGGACCCAATCATGGCCTTGAAAGCAAAACCTCAAGAGGCTATGTAAAACAACTGCCAGTTATTCAGGTTGCACAACAAGCAGTCTAAAAGCTACAGGCACCCCAAAGACACTCACAGCCCTGCCTTTGAAATGGTTGACAGACAAACCTATTTGGGTCCAACAATGGCCTTTGACAGAGGAGAAATTGCTAGCCCTAGAACTATTGGTACAGGAGCAGTTACAAGCTCAGCATATTGAAGAATCAACCAGCCCATGGATTTCCTCTGTATTTGTGGTCAAGTGGAAAGCTGAGAAATGGAGAATGGTGACAGATTTAAGAGCAATTAATAAGGTGATTCAGCCCATGGGCACCTTACAGTCTGGTATACTTTTACCTTCTTTGCTCCCTAAAGGATGGACTATTATAGTTTTTGATCTGATGGACTGATTTTGGGGTTTGTTTGTTTGTTTGTTTGTTTTTTTAACCATACCTCTACAAGAACAAGATAAAGAGAAGTTTAATTTCACTGTACCTACTCTCAATAATGCACACCCAGTAAAAAGGTACCAATGGAGGGTCCTTTCACAAGGGATGATGAATAGCCCCACCCTATGTCAATATTTTGTCCCACAGCCATTAGAAGTGGTACGAAAACAATTCCCACAATCTATCATTTACCATTATATGGATAATATATTGTTAGCGGACCCAGATATAAAAACTTAAGAAAGACTGTTTGAAGAATTGAAGAAGGTTTTGCCTGATTGGGGACTTCACATTGCCCCTGAAAAGATACAAAGAGGGGATTCTATCAATTATTTGGGATATAAAATAGGCCTGTAAACAATTAGACCTCAGAAGATACAACTTAAGAGGGACAGATTGAGGACACTTAATGATTTTTAGAAACTATTAGGGTATATCGCCCACATACGGCTGGTTATTGGTATTAAAAGCTATTAACTGGTTCATTTGTTCAAAACTTTACATGGAAATATGGATCTGAACATTCCCAGGGAATTCTCTGCTGAAGCTGAGGAAGAATTAGCATTGGTGGAAAAGAGATTACAAGAAGCACATGTTAACTATATAGACCCAGACCTCGACTGCATCCTGGTTATTTTGCCTTCTGAATATTCCCCTACAGGAGTCATAATGCAAAGAGAAAATATTACATTAGAATGGATATTTCTGCCACATTAACCAAGTAAAAAACTGAAAACATACATTGAAAAGATTTCAGATTTGATTTTCAAAGGAAAATTCAGGCTTCGACAATTGACTGGAAAGGATCCGGCTGAAATTGTTGTACCTTTGACCAATGAGGAAATTGATCAATTATGGGCAGACAGTGAACCTTGGCAAAAGGCTTGCAGTGGGTTTCTGGGGGGAGATTAATAATAAATATCCCCGAAGCAAAAGGATTCAATTTATAAAGAAAACTAATTGAATTTTCCCCCATGTGGTACAGGATAAACCTATTTCTGGAGCTCCTACATTTTTCACTGATGCAAATAAATCAGGAAAGGCTGGTTATAAACCAGAAAACTTCAGTAAGTTGACACACAGTCCTTATGATTCTGTTCACAAGGCAGAACTGTATGCTATTATTATGGTGTTATTGGATTTTACAGGACCTGTTAACCTGGTAACTGACTCTCACTATGCACAAGGAGTTGTATTTCATATTCAAACTGCTGATGTCATACCTAATGATACAGAATTAACCTTTTTGTTTGTACAGCTGCAAGATATCATCAGAAATAGAACACATTCTATGTATGTAAAACATATCAGGGCTCATTCAGGCCTTCCTGGCCCTTTGGCACAGGGTAGTAATGAGACTGATTGGTTATTAATAGGAAATGTGGTAGAAGCCTCAGAATTTCACAAGAAGCATCATGTCAATAGCAAGGGATTAAAGAAGAGATTTTCCATCACTTAGCATCAAGCCAAGGAAAATTTGAGAAAGTGTTGACAAGTGTTCCCTTTACAATCAACCATCCTTACCAGCTGGGAGTAATCCTAAGGGTACAAGGAGCAATGAGATTTGGCAGATGGATATGTTTCACTTCTGGCAATTTGGTAAGATGAAATACGTTTATCATACCATTGACACCTACTCAGGAATGAAGTGGGCTACCGCCCTGAGTTCTGAAAATGCTAATGCAGTATTCACTCATCTTTTGGAAGCCATGGCCATATTGGGAATTCCTGATCAAATTAAGACTGACAATGCTCCAGCATATGTTTCCCAGAAAATGAAGCAGATTTTTTGATATTATGAGATAAAGCACCTTACTGGGATACTACACAATCCCACTGGACAAGCAGTTGTTGAAAGATCCCATCGCACCTTGAAAGAGATGCTTCATAAACAGAAAGGTGGTATGAAAAATCCTAGGGAGAGATTACATAGTGCCTTGTTGACATTAAACTTTATTAATGCTGATGAAAAAGGAACTTCAGGTGCAGAAAAACACTAGGTAGTAGAAAGGACTTCTGAGTTGAACCAACCTTTTTATTTCAAGGATGTACTAACTTCAGAATGGAAGCTTGGACATGTGCTTTGTTGGAGTAGGGGTTTTGCTTTTGTTTCTACAGAAAAGTGAAAATAAGGGTATCAACAAGATTGATAAAGAGCCAATTCAAAAAGGAGAACCCTCCTGAGGAGAAAGAGTAATGTCTCGTCTGCCAATAAGACAACTGGATATGTGATAAGGAACATTCACTTAACTAAGGTGGGGCAGGGTCTCAATTTTGTTTTTATGGAAGAATGGACACAACCCTCTTCACAACACTAAAAGAATGCTGAATGCTTAGACTTTTTAAGTGTTAAAAGGACTACAGTGGATTACAAAGACACTTGACACTGGCTGGCACTGAGGGTAATTTCTCTATTTTCACAACCGTATATCCATATGTAATGATTATGTATATACATATCTTTATATATTTTGAAAAAAAAAGGTGGTCCTGATTTGATCACAAAAAAAGCCTGGCTTTGGAGGTGGAGCAAGTGGCATTCTCCCTCTCTAAATAAAAGCTTATTGGTAAATAAAACCTTAGAGACTTTGTCTTACATCAGAAAAGCCACCTAAGGTGAGACAGAAAATACATGAAATATATAGGGACCAATATTATCTCACTTTTATTTTAAATCTTAAATCTTCTTTCTGCATTTCTTACTCTCTTACTCTAAAAATCTTGTCTGCACACAACACTTTCTGATGATTCAATATCTTCAGTTAATAGTATTCATTGGATTCTCCACTATAAAAAACAATTTCTCCTATCAGCACTCTCTAAGACATCCAGAAGAAAGATGGGCCTCCTATCGAAAAAAAGAAAAAGAAAAAGAAAGACCCTTGAGACAGAGAAAGAAGGAACCTGCTGTATGTCACTCAGTGATCACTTTTGAGGTATAGGCCATTCAGGACAGTTGTAAGATAATTTCATATCATATCTTTAACAAGAATTTCAGATGGATCTACTCAGTACAATGAGAATGGTTATATATATTTATAGAATAGTTATATGCATATTTATAGTTACTTCATTAGTAATTAACCATTGTTTTAGTTTTACAGGACCCCACAGAGATACCGTTGCCCAAAGGCCAGCATGAAGCAACTTAAAGAACTACAACCCTTTCCTGATAAGTTTGTCATCCAAGGGAGGGTTATGATCAATTATCATTTGATACAATGGTTGTAAGTTAATCTTGGGTAGAGGATAGAATGATATTATAGATGTAGGAATTTCTAAAAGAGAGAGAGAGAGAGAGAAAGAAAGAGCGAATGAATGAACAAAAGAAAGAAAGGAAGAAAGAAAGAAAGAAAGAAAGGAAGGAAAGGGAATAGATAGGAGATCATTATACTTGCAAACAACAATTAACCAAAGGATGAATGAAAAATGAATCACCATGGTACAGATGTTTGGATATTGACACAAATGGGAAATCAATCTATATGTTTGATTGTGATAATATGTATATTGCTACAAAGTTGAACATGGTACAAATGTCTCTATATTGATACAAATGAGAAGTTAATCTATATGTTTTATTGGGATAATATATACTTTGATACAAAGTTGAATGTGTAATTGCCTTATTTTGCACGTGTCTACCTCTGTTTAAAATATTTTGCACACTGATATGTATTAAGTACATTGTCATTTCCATAATGCAATTTCTACCTCTATTTATGCTAGTCATAACATTTGTTGTAATGTATACACAAGTTATTTTATGTAACTCTGTTTAGATATATTTATATATAATGATATATAGTTAGGATATTGTTGTTATTTGGTACGAAATGTGTATTTTCACCAATATTCCTAAGATTGTTATACTTGAAATTATTATGAAGGAGTTGTACACTCATTTTTGGAATGCCTATTCTTACAATGTTAGCTTTACTTTCTTGGTTGACTGGGATTGCAGATTACAGCTACTCAGATTTGCCACCTAACAGTCAGGATACTCAGGCTTTTCAGAAACATGTTAGAATATACCTGATAGATAGGCATCTTCAACCACTTCATAGACTGAGAGAATATGACATTCAAGATTTTGTTATCTGGAATTTGGCCTTGAGAGACATGACAACTCCTGGCATCACAGTTTCTTTCCCGAAGTGGTGTTGAGCATCACAGACATCTTGCAAAGAGATTGTCTTGATTGGCAAATTATGCCCTTAGGGGCAAAGGATTGCACTTGCCCTGACTGCTGTCAGCGATATGAATGAGCAGGATGAAGGATAGAGACTGCCGAAGCCTGCCTAGACAGGACAAGACAGTCTTACCCAAAAATACCCTGCTTCTATAGAGACTTGACAGACATCATGGGCCAGTAGCCACAAGGGTGGATGCTCCCGTTGTACAGAGAAGTGGTGGATGACTGTCCAGGTGGTTAATTGTCCTTGTCTTCTCCTAAATTTTGGAAGTTACTTCATCATGCTTCTGACTTCAGGTATATATTTTCCTTCTCAGGTCTTGACGATGTTGAAGACTGGATAGTTGAGGTTGTTATTACTTCACATCTCAGCAAAGACACTCAAGTATTAGAACTTTATTGTTCGAGATAAACAGCCTTGAAGCCATCCCTGTGCATTTCCTCGCATCAACATTCTAGACATTAAAATGCACCCTGTATTTGTTGCTTGTTAGCAGCAGTTTGACCTCACTTGTGTTAGTACCTTTCTCTTCACCAGACACCACCTTATGATGATCCCTATACTATGTAGTTTTATACTTAGTTTAGAACTTTCTTATTTAGACAAAAGTGGGAGATGTAGCAGGAAACCAGAAGCCACCCAGGTAAACTCCATGACGTCAAAGTACTGGAGTCAGTTAGGGCGTGGTCAACTGGAAAGAGCACCAGAAAGAAATCCCCCCAGAAGAGACAGCATGGAAGAGGAAGGGCTGGGCCCCGGGTTTCTGGACCTGTGGCATAATGAGGAAGTGCTGCTTGGTTGGAAACCCTCCTTCTCATGCTCCTTCTCCACACTTTCTCTTCCCCCTGAACACCCCCTTTTCTGTAAGTGACTTTTAGATAATAAATATTACTAAATATATATCTCATGGTGGGTTAATTACCATATTATTCAATTGCCTTGTTCAAATTTTATATTTTTTTCACTTATTACATTGTATATTTCATATTTATTTTTAATCTTTTTTTAGATTCATTTACTTATCACATTATACAAAAGAGGACACCAGATGTCATTATAGATGGTTGTGAGCCACCATGTGGTTGCTGGGAATTGAACTCAGGATCTCTGTAAGAACAACCAGTGTTCTTAACCTCTGAGCCATTTCACAGGGCCCTTTTTTGAATCTCTCAAATGTCTGGTTTTTTTTTTCTAATGAGAGATAGAAAGAGAATGGTTGTGGAAAAGTTTATATGTGCATAAAAACCATTAGGAAAAAAGTGAGAGAAAATTATTATCATCATGTATTGTATAAAAATAATATATTTTTCAATAAAAATAACCAGGAATAGTATTGAAAATTTTATGTATCCTAGTATAAGATTCTAAAACATGACATAAGTTATGTAACATAACCTTTGTTATGTAATATATCCTTTGATTTCTCATCATTTCTGTATTTTATTTGGAATTAGTGAGGCTAGTGAAACCAGTAGACTCATCTTTATTGCTCTATTTGTTAGAAAAACTTTTTTGAAACCTGACTTGGAGGGGCGGGAGGGTATAGGGAGTTTGAACTAAAGAATACATGGATAAAAAAAATGAGACTTTATTTATAATAAAAAAGGGGAAAAAAAGAAAATAAGTGTTTGTGTAGGGGGGTGTACGTGTGTGTTCATATAAAGAGATATAAGAATTATGTGAGGATATCTATAATTAAGAAATAAAGTATTTGATTTTTTCTTTTTTAAAATTTTTTTTATTGAAATAGAATAATATCTCTAGCACCTTTTTATTTCATTTTTCCAGTAACTGTAATTCTTCCCAAGACATAATATTTAAGTTTATACCTTTGTATTTTTTATATTTCTTAATACATATAGATATATAGATGCAATGTAAATGAATAATCTAAAAAAGTTTTATGTAAAGTATTCTTCATTTCTTATCAAATTAAAAGAAGTCTTCATTTAAATATTCCTCTACTCAAATGATTTTTTATGAAACACAACTTTAAAGTAGAATTTATAATGAAAAAGATACAATAAATGTTAGCCCATTGTAAAGTTACAATATATGTTAATACATAAAAACAAAATAATTTATAGCTCTTACACAATTCAACTACAAACATGGTTTAAAAAAGAAACCCGTATTACAGATATAGGAATATCAGATTACAATATTTAGTCTATAAAACTGAGGTCTAAGACATGTTTAAAACTATAATTTATAGTTTATATTCTGCATGTACACATGAGAAAAAGCATATATATTGACTAACATTTGAGGTTTAAGGTGTCATTGTAGTTTCCTTGGGAAGTATGTTCTAACAAATGTAATAAAAAAATTATTGAGAATTTTTAATTTTAAAATGCATATTCCTGAACTTTTGAAAAGAATTTCTTTCAGGTGTTAACAAAATAACAAAGCACTTTGGAGCAAAGATGCAAAGAAGCAACCCTGCACTTGATGACAAGATACAGAAGACCTCCACTGCCACCATAGCCTTGCCCTTAGTGCCATGGTAGACAGGAAGGAAGGTCACCCAGACACTACAGAATACCAACATGCTGAATGTGAGGTACTTTGCTTCATTGAATGTGTCAGGCAGATTTCTGGCTAAGAAAGCTACAGTAAAACTTCTCATGGCAATAGAGCCCAAAAATCCAAGAACACAATAAAAGGCAATAATAGAACCTTTGTTACACACAATCAAAATGTGGTCTTTTTCATTATGTATGTCAACATCAACAAATGGAGGGAAAGTTCCCAGCCAGATTCCACATAGAATTATTTGAACTGTAGTGCAAATTGGAATGATGAAGTTAGGAGCCCCAGACACCAGAAGCCACCTCATCCTTCTGCTTGGAGTAGTAACCTTAAAGGCCAGTACTACAGTAATTGTCTTTGCTAAAACAGAAGAAGCAGCCACAGTGAACACTAAAGCAAATATAGTCTGCTGCATTAAGCATGTGATTGTATTGGGTTGACCAATAAATAGCAAGGAACAGAGAAAGCAACAGATGAGGGAAATAAGAAGAACATAGCTGAGAACTCGGTTATTGGCCTTGACTGTAGGAGTGTCCTTGTACTTCAAAAAGGCACTGAGTACCACAGCTGTGAGAATAGAAAAGCACAGAGCCAAACAGGCTAAAGAGACTCCCAGAAGGTCTTCATAACCCAGAAATATCACAACTTTTTTAAGACAGTGATTTTTTCCAGGGTTAGCATACTGATCATCAGGGCACTTCACACAGTGATTCATGTCTGGCACAGAAAGAAATTAATCATCAGGCTTAATATTTCGGAGTATTTCACAGGACATATTATATTTTTTTTTCAGGGTAAAAACCCACCTCAAAGAGGTATGTTTTATTTTTTTTTATTTTTTTTATTTACAATTAATATTTTATATTTTTTTTGAAAAGTTAACAATATTTATAAAGAAGATAAAAATCATAAACATGACTTATCAAGGGTGATAATGCAAATAAGTTTGTTACACATAAAAATACTAACCCTAACCCTAACCCTAGCCCTAACCCTAACCCTGTGTATCCTTATTCAATGTCCTTCCCCCTTCCTCCACATCAGGTCATTTCTCTTCACCACAAATCCCCATCCCCTCCCTGGGCAGGCAGCAGACAGTCCCATGGTCCCAATAACCCAATAACCCAATATTGCTTATTTGAGTCTCTACTCCTGGCAGATCCAGTTTTGTCCCCCCTCCCTCAAGAGTCAGTCAGGTGTTCCACTAGGTGGAGTGGGATCGGAAGAGTCAGTCCAGGATGTTTCTGATCCCAAGCTGTTCAGTGGTTGTGGTTTGCAGCTTGGGCATTCTTGGTTTTTACCTTGTTTGTTTGTTTAGAGATCACTAATGAGTGAGTACATTGTCTGCTTATCTTTCTGAGTTTGTGATACCTCACTCAGGAGGATATTCTCCAAGTCCATCCATTTGCATGCAAATTTTAGGATATCATTTTTTCTTTTTTTTCTTTTTTTTTTCAAAGAAAATAAGAGTTTATTCTGGAGACAATTTTGAGTGAATGTTGCCTGGGAGACACAGAGCTATGTTTTTCTACAATACATATTCCAACACAGAAGTGTTACCATTGAGTTCTTTTTTTTTTTCTTGTTTGTTTGTTTATAGACCACTAGTGAGTGAGTACATCCCCTGCTTATCTCTCTGAGTTTGTGAGACTTCGCTCAGGAGGATATTCTCCAAATCCATCCATTTGCCTGTGAATTTTAGGATATCA
>PVIH01025791.1:0-19942 GCA_004025045.1 Sigmodon hispidus | reverse complement strand
CAGATTAGGACAAAAAAAGTGAGGCAGAGAAAGGAACTGACAAAGAAACTGATGTTGTTCACTCTAGTAGAATGAATTCAGGTTGTAATAAAAGAATACTCTTTGTCAAATATTGGGGGAAGGATGAAATAAAAAAGAGAGAAAGCACCACAGTCTGTTCTCACCCAGCTGTCTTGCAACTTCCTTAGCCTCATTCCTGATCACTTCTGCCTGTTGATTCTGCCATTTGCTTCTTTCTCTGTTGGGTTTCTATGAGCCCTTATAATAATCCAGATTAGAATTAAGGACCCTGAATTTACAGAAAGAGAAGTTCTGATTCAGAAGTTATGGGATTAATGGTGTAGGCCAACACTCCCAGATTTCCCTGTGCTAGAATTGAAGATGTGTGTGATTGACTCAGCTATTTATTCTTGTATTCAAGGAACAAGGATTTCCTGAGCTATCTGCCTAGGATTTGACTGTGTGCTGCCTCTGATATTTTGGGATTTATTAAATATCTAACAAATATTCACATATCCCCTTTTGTATCAAAAATTAAAAAACAAAGTTATAGCTAACATAGGAAAAAACATTTACAATAGGATCAATAGTTACAAAATAATATACAAACAAAAATTATATGAGAAGCATCCAGTTCATTAGCAATTGAAAAATTCAAAGTATTCCATTATTTATTCTGTTTTCATTAGTCCAAAGGATTTTACCTAATCCAGTTTGTATCTAATTTGTATTACTAAATAAAAACTATATTTTGATTTCTCTTAAACCTATACACTTTAACTTTTAAGAGAGTTTCTTTTATAAAACTGTCACTAGAAAACTATAACTATTAACTTTCTCATTTTTAAATTTCTAAGAGAACCAAGAAGGAAATAATGTTAAGTAAATAGCAGCTTCTTAAAATGTAAGAAATGAAACAGCTGGATGGCTGGACAGTCACCCAAAGTTCTTCTGTGTTGTTGAAGCATATATCTTTGACCTAAAATCCTGGCATGTTTTACATACTTTTCTGGGCAGCAGGGTATTTTCAAAGTCCTTTCTACCTTGTCTTTGGCAAGGTTCAGTAATTCTTTTGAGTGTTTCTCTTGCTTTTCCATTTTGGATATCATATTGTCAGCAATCAAGGCAAGAGTTCTTTCTTGTCCAGTGGCTAACTTTTGTCTCAGAGAAGGTCAACTCATATGGAGGAGTTTCCTTAATGTCTATATTCTTCTCTGAAGTGGATTCGCGCTGCCTGGAGCAGATGCTCCATTGTCAAAAAAATAATAACCTATGCTTTTGGAATATTGTATTTTTATTATGTACTTAACATTTTATCTTTTATACCTTTTTTGAAAATAAATATCAAACTATATAAAAAAGGAAAACAATCTGAATAGATTAAAAAACCCTATACTCTAATAAAACTTGTTTTCTCTAAAATACATGAAACATAAAAAGTATAATCTAAACCTTCTCAAGTCAGGTTTGCTTAGCTACAGATAAAGAAAGCACAGTAGGTCATAGTTAATTCTCATGGATGTACTATGGCCACCACAAATTTCTGCTAAGCAACCCTTCTGCAGTATAAATGCCATATTCTATGGATCACTAAAGTGCTTGAAGTATGTATATCTAAAATATATCTGATCTTGAAAACATATATCTTATATGACTATAAGTTTGAATATAATGTCTAACTACTAACTTCCATTTATTTATATCCTAATTCATTGGTAACAATAACTTTGCTGGACTAGCAATTTGTATTACAGTGTTAGATGAACTGTGTAAGTACAATACCTTGAACCAATCGGGATATATGTACAGTGGCAAAATTAATCGCAACCTTACATCAATATACACAATTTGTATACAATATACAAAAAATCAAATCCAAGGAAAAATATTTTTATTATTATTATGAACAAAGAGGTCACACTTTCTACCCTTGCATATCTTTATTCAAGGTCCCTTCCCCCTCCCACCACATCAGGTCATTCTTTCTTCTCCACAAATCCCCATCCCCTCCCTGTGCAGGCAGCAGGCAGTCCCATGGTCCCACTGCCCCAACATTGTAACGCTAGTAATTTTTAAAGTAGATTTAATAATTGACCCTTATATTGTATATCTGTATGCTTTTTTCTTATTTTTAAAAACTAACCCTAAGTCTACTCTGTCTTGTATAGCTTTTTCTAACAAGAACAAATAGGAATTTTTAACCAATTACCCTAAAAAATGACAATCATCTATAACCCCTCGAAAGACCAAAAATCACCCAACACACCTCTTAGAAATGTGGGTGTCATATTCTTAAATTTATTTCCTGCTGTCGGGGGGTTAATGTTACCTTTAGGGGATTCTGAAAAAAAAGTGTTATTGACTGTCAAGTCTTGAAATATGTAGCTGTATCATTTTTTATCCAATCACTGCATAACAGGAAAGTACACAGCTTGTGTCAGGTTCTGGCTAGAGAAGTTTGTGAAAACCCAGGTTTTCCAATTTCAGAATTTTCCACATCTATGATTTTCACTGCTTCTATTTTAATTTTCAAGTCTTAGCACATTTTCTTTAATTACTTGTATGTTATCTTAAGGGAATTATTGATTTATCTATGTTTTTGTTTGTCTTTTCCTCAATTTCTTGAAGGTGCTTCTTTATGAGCTTCTATTTTTAGGAAGTGAGTTTTAAGGTTGTTTTCTTGTGTTTCAGCTGTGTAGGAAGGTTCATGTTTTGCTATTGAAGTATCACTGGTTTCTGGTATTGCAATATCTCCATTAATGTTGTTAAATAAATTCTCACTAACAGTTACTTCACTGTTTTTCCAACTGGCATTGGTTGTGCCTCTGTGTATCTACTTCATTTGCAACAATGGGCTAGCCATGGGGAGAATGTTCAGATGCGGGTGTTGGAAAATAGAGTAGGCTTTGAGGAAAGTTTTCATTGAGTGGAAACAGTGGCCATGAAGGTTGGATGCAGTTCTTTTACCTGCTTGCTTAATATGTTCTTTTTAATTGGTGTTATGCTCCCACTCACAACCACCCACACCAAACTAAATAAGTAAAATCTTCCTGTTACCTTTCTTCTTTTTTCCATTTATCATTTCACCCTTTCTTTTTATTCAAAACCTACCTGCCTTTTACTTTATATTTCTCATATGAGTGGCTCAGGAAGTATCTTGACAGGCCCATAATAACTCAGACAAGAGCTAGGCCTCAGTTCCTACATGTACTATGTCTGGGAAAAACAACCCCCAACAGGTAATAACCAAATAAAGACAAATGCAAGGACTTGCCAAGACTTGTTAAAAAAAAAATGAGAAGTCTATAGTTGTCACTTGCCTAAGTCAATTCTAAGTATAATGGACACAGTGCTTTTAAAATACCTTTATCTGTGAATAAAATGAGCTTAGACATTCCTCTTTGAGTAGTCCTTATTTTGTACATGTAAGGAACCCTATGTGCATGAGGTAAAATAACCACTCCTGCTGATTTTATTATGGCCAGTCTTCTTCTGGGGAATTTTCACAGATTGTGAACATGTGGTAGTTGGTAGAAAAAGTCTCATCCATACTCCTGACACATGAGCATTGTGTGACAGGTTTAGTGCTATGTCTGTGAAACATAAGACAATAAAATACTATGTCTCTAATCATATTTTATTATGTAGAACCATTAGGGAATACATTTTTAAAGCACATTTCTTGTGGTAAGAGGTCTTGCCCATTTAGCTGGTGGTCCAGACCCACAGACCTGTAGTCACAGACCAACAAGCTCCAAAGTACAGACCTGCTTCTAAGCTCCCCAACAATGACTCAGATGCTTATAATATTTCATTATGTTTGGCCTGTGGATCAGGCCTATTCCTATCTAGCTCTTGCATCTTAACTCATTTCCATTCATCTCTCTTGAGGCTTACCTGTGTTGCTTCTACCCATGGGTTACCTGTGTTGCTTCTACTTGTTGATTCTTGGGCATCTTGATTTTATCTCATTTGACTCTGTTCTTCTTTCCACGTCTATGCTCCAATTTTCCTGCCTACTATTATTATGACTGCTATAGGCCAAAATAGTCTCTTTATTGAAGTGTAATAAACATAGCATACAGAACGATATTCCAAACACTTCCCCTATCCCACCTAACCAAAAAAGTTTCAATTTTCACAAAGCAAAATTACATATTCAAAACATCTATGAAACAAAAATTACAATTATAATGTCTAGGCTATTTGAATAAAAAATTATGGACTTTAATTCTTGTGAGTACAAATTATTATATTGAATATACTTTTTATAAAAACTAAAGAAAACTATTTATAGCTACCTAATATTCATCTACATGAAAGGCCACAGAAGAATAAAATATTACTTGAGTAAACAGGAAATGCAAACAACTTCTAAAACCTAAAATGACAAAGGTGACATCTCTCTGCCTGGACAGTCTTCCAAAGTTCCTTTGTAAGAGTGGGGTATCCATCTTTAGGTGACAGGTCCAGAGTCTCTGGTATACCTGTCAGTGAAGCAAGAAATGTGAAGGACTGGTGTACTCATTCTAAAATAGTTTATCAGTCACTTCTCCTTGTTTCTGGAAGAATGCCTGGCAGGTTACACTGCAAAGCAGGAACCTGAAGGGTCATCTTGACTTGTTCTACCAAAGTTCAAAGGTCACTTTCCTTTTGGTCCTGAATGTCAATACAAAAACTGTTTCTTGTCCAGTTTCTACCTCTTTTTGATTGCTACCTCTTATGCTTCCAATTTGGTTGATATCATCTCTATTTTCTTTTCCTAGGGGACTCCTTGGATGTCTCTCTTCAGTTCTATCAGATCCCAAGCTGTTCAGTGATTGTGGTTTGTTGCTTGGATGTTTTTTATATTTTTTTAAGACAAATATTTTTACTTATATTTTTTTTCTCCTGTAGGCATTTATTTCTGTAAATCAAACTTTGAGCCATGTACTTTCCTATTAGAGATTTGTTTTCATCATCTGATCACTAAAAGAAAGCAATCCTATAGTCCTGAGGTCAGAGAACTCAAAATTTAAATCTGATTCCTATCATTTGGAAAGATTTACAAAATATTGCCCTGCTGGAGAAAATATGCCACTAGGGGTAGGCTTTGAAAATTTACATTTACAAATTATTTTCAGTTCTCACTATCTGCTTCATGATGTAGATTAAGTGTCTGAGTTTTTAACCTTCTGCTTCAGCTTCCACATCTGACACTTGTTGTCATACAACTTTCATGGTGATCCTGTATTTCTTGGGAACCAAGAATAAGTTAAACTTTTAAGTTGAAAATACCACACTGATTATATTTATAGTAATTATTTACAAATTGTGTTCTTTTATGCATTTGAAAGTGAGGACATACAAAGCTCTTTTCCACTAATGACATTTTGTGGGTATCTATGTAGTATGTATACTTTTATGCCTTTGAAGATTACTATGACGTGAAAATGCTTTACCACACTGATTACATTCATAGGGTTTCTCTCCAGTATGTATTCTTTTATGTCTTTCAAGAAAACTATGGTATGCAAAGGCTTTACCACATTGATTACATTCAAATGGTTTCTCTCCAGTATGTGTTCTTTTATGGGTTTGGAGATTACTATTATGTGCAAAGACTTTACCACACTGATTGCATTGAAAGGGTTTCTCTCCAGTATGTGTTCTTTTATGGGTTTGAAGATTAGAGGGGTGTGCAAACACTTTACCACACTGATTACATTCATAGGGCTTCTCTCCAGTATGTGTCCTTTTATGCATTTGAAAAACATTGTGATGAGCAAACACCTTACCACACTGATAACATAAATATGATTTCTCTCCTGTGTGAATTCTTTTATGTATTTGAAGAGCATTGAGACAGGCAAAGGCTTTATCACACTGATTACACTCATAAGGCTTCTCTCCAGTATGAGTTCTTATATGGATTTGAAGATTACTGTATTGTACAAAGGCTTTACCACACTGATTACATTCATAGGGTTTCTCTCCAGTATGAGTTCTTTTATGGATTTGAAGATTACTGTGCTTTCCAAAGACTTTACCACACTGATTACATTTGTATGGTTTCTCTCCAGTATGTGTTCTTTTATGGGTTTGAAGATTATTGTGTTGTGCAAAGGCTTTACCACATTGATTGCATTCATAGGGTCTTTTTCCACTGTGTGTTCTTTGATGTATTTCAAGATAACTTTTCTGTGCAAAGACTTTACCACACTGATCACATACATAGCGCTTCTCTTCATTATGTATTCTTTTATGCATTTTAAGAGAATTGTGTGTTTCAAAGGCTTTACCACATTGATTACATTCATAGGGTTTCTCTTTGGTATGTGTTTCTTTATGCATTTGAAAATAACTCTGTAGTGCAAAGGATTTATCACACTGATAGATGTATAGGTTTCCTCTACAATATGTGTGCTCTTATGATTTTGAAGATCACTGCGCTGTTCAAAAGATTCACCACATTGCTCATATTCAGAGTATTTTTATCTTCTATGTGTGCTTTTATGCATTTGAAGAATACTATAAGAAAGAGATTTAACAGATTGATTACATTTATAGGATATTTCTCTATGTTATGTTCAAGCAAGCAAGAATGTGCAAAGACTTTAACACTTTATATATATACACATACACATATATGGTTTCTATCTAGTTAGACTCCCTTTGTAATTATAAGTATAATGGCACATGCATAAGAATTACTACATTCAATACATTGTTAAATCTTTAGAACAATATCAAATAATTTTACAGTTTCAAACAACTGTAAAGACTAATTTTATCTAACTTTTTACCTCTATTTTCACTCATGTTTTTTTTTTTTTACTTTTTACTAAGCATTTGGGGTTTCTTTTGCCTTGGAAAAAATCTCTTATGGTAAATTCCTTTATTTCATGGTTCATATTTATATACTACTTTTTCTCTATATAATTTTTTATGTTTCTATTACAAAATTTGAGTCTTTATTATTCTTATTGCATTCATAAATTTTTCTATATAATAAAATGTTTGCTAAGTAAGTTAGAATATTCTAAAGCATTTATATAATTTTAATACTCATATATCTCTTCTGCAGCATTTTTCTATTAACAATAACACTATAAAAACAAATTTTTTTCATACTTGAATCAAATTCAACAGCATACTCAATGTAGAAATTGCTACATATCTTCCAATTGTTCTGAGAGATATATGCTACTTTTTTCAATAACCATAACTGCTTATGGCTGTATCATGAGTGACACATACCTACTAAAGAAACCATAATTAATAAAAAATTCTTCATAAAAGTTACACAGTTTGACTTTCTCTACTCACATACATTTTTTTATACTGAATAAGCTTTTTCCATAAAAACTTCTCTTTGAATCTTTAACTGCCCAATAACACTAAGAACAGAGTCACAACTAGTATATAACTTAAGTTACCTTTACTACATACTATTTGATAAATAGGAGCTTTTGGAAAAAAAAATATATATATATATATATATCACCACTTTAAAGTGTAAACCTATTGTAATATGAGTAGTATAAAATGAATGCATTGACAGTTGTACAAAATATCTATCATGGTGCTATGTTCAAATAATGATATCTGTTAAAGCATATTTTATTGACTGTTTTTCAAAGAATGTTTTGCATAAACAATTCACCTACCAGAAGTTGAAGTATAATTTATGAGAAGTTAATAATTATTGATGAACTGTCAGCTGTGGTTATTTAAACAACTTTTGTCTAAAACTTTTAGTACATATTACAATATTTTAGAGGCACATTTGTATCAGCTTGCACATGAAAATTACCTCTTACATCTTCTAGAGCTTTGACAATGTTCATCAATATTATTTTCTTCCCAACTGCATCCTAAAATGTAGTACCAGAAAATATCAGTTACATTCTTAAAAATTACTCAAAATTTTAATTACTTCTGTGAACCTAAACCATGCCTGATATTTTGTTATTCATCTAATTTTTCAGCAAATTAAAGAAAAGCATCAGTTATCAAGAAACATATTTTTGGTTATTTTAAAACATAAAGAACATTTAGTCTTACCTATATTAGTTAGGTTTTCATAGATCTCCAGCATTACCTTTGTAGAGATTGTTTTTGGAATACTTTAGCAAGGTCTACTCTTCCTAAGTGAAGTTAACATGCAAATCATTGTATATCACTTTATTCTAAAATATCCTATGCATGTTTACTAGAGAAAGCATGATGCTAACAATATTTTCAATGCATACTTCTTTGACAGAAAAGTCATATAATTCCAGTGTTTCCCACATTTATTCTATGACATACACATTATAAATGTAATCACCACAGGAAGTTAACTGAATAGGTGTTACATTTCTGTCATGTCTATATACATATATTGCAATATTATCTTGCAAGAAAATTAATATTAAGACAAATAAACATGTCATCAGTACAGAGAACACATGAAAGAAATTATATGAATAATCCAAAACTAAAAAAATTAAAAATGAGATGGAAAAGCTCTGTGTACTGGCCCACATCCCTAAACACACCATTCAGAAATCAGAGGAAGGTAAATCTGCTTCTGAGTCAAATACAAGGATAGTCTATGCAATCACACCTATGACAGACAGAATTAAATACTAAAACCTGTCTCCCATCATGAAAAACTCATTCAAACAAACAAAAATAGAAAAGTAAGAGGTTTATACTGAAGTTTCTACAAGAAATTATGCATTCACTCCAGTTCTGTGTTCATCTTCTAGAAACTCAAATTGCCCCAATTTAAATTGTAACATTAATAAGATAAAAGTTATTGTTTGTTAATAAATTAAAAATGGATAGATAAAAACATTGGTAATATATGTGGATTAAAAATAATTAGCACAGTATTGGAGAGTATTGGTTCAGTGCTAAAAAGTTCTTGAATATCTTGTATATACACCAAAATTAATACTACTTACATGGGGGTTCAAAGCTATTCAATATTTTATGTTCAGGATTTCTGAGAACATTTTTTATCATTGTGGTGACCAATAATCCACATTGTACATACTATGCATACAGCACAGTTGTGCTGTTAATGAACTTGTGCTCTGGGACTTTTTAAAGTTTAACATTCCTGGACCCCACCTGGGTATTGTGGCTGGCAGGATCATCTAGGTGTCCTCATCTCCTATCTCATTTTCTTCTAGAACTGAGCAAGTCCCTGCCCAGAATGTGAAATTAAATTCTATTTTATCTCTGTGGCTACTAGAATGCAAAATAGGGTTTCTTGAACTAAGTTTGGTTTCTTCAATAAACACAGAGATTTTTTAATCAGTTCAGTAGAAGCAAAACTTTGATTAACACTGCTGTGCTTTTATTCATCTGCTGACTGATTTACTAAGCAAGTGTTCATAAAGTCATTCTTCCTTTCTCCATTTTCCTAAGTATTTTACTTACTTTAAAGACTATAATTTTCAATAATGTTAAATTTTCCATAAATAGAAATGAATTGTAGAAAAAACTGCTAAAGGATTATAATGTCTATTTTTATTTTGTTTGCACTAGCAAGCACACTGAAAAAATGAATTTTTAAGTTCATGAAGCCCTATGATTAGAGAAAAAGGGCCAGTCAAAGAAATCCATTCTGACCCAGTAAGTAAAAAAAAAATGTTAAAAAATCTCTCTAAAAGGAACACATTTTAGACTTAAAACCAGAGTCAAAGAAACAATTTTTATTCTTTATCAACTGAGCACCAAACCATCAAATCCTAGGCATTGCATTCTGACAATATCAGAGTTTGCAAGCTCAGGTATTGAAATCTAATTAAATTTCATATTTAAAATCTCCCTAGATATCTTCTGCACCTTAGAAGCTCTATATCAGACCTGGGACTGTGCAGTTGGCAGCTACCATTTTTTTCCTTTGCAGAGGATTCTTTTCTCCAAAATAAATGTATTAAACGAGTTTTGAGTGCAGACTTTCATTCATTGGAGCAAATGAGAAACTGGAGAGTAGAGCAGAGAAGCACTGGAATACCTTTGCTGGAAGACTCCCTTGAAGCACCAGAATAGATTGCTTAATTTCTGCAGTGAATCCCCATACCCTTTGGTCTGAAAGAAAAAAACAGTCTCTCTGGTGTCTGGATCTTTTACTCATCTTTTAGCATTTACCTTTATGTCTACCTTAAGGTTTTTAATCTTAATAACAATTATAATTAATGCTACTGAAGGAAGCTTTCAAATCTGAGAAGACTTGAAAGACATTCATTATCCCAACTTGAGAAAAACAATTATAATACTTCACTCCATCAAGAAGTTGGTAAAGTTTCATACACCCTTCACTGTTCCTATAGAATGAGACACCATAGAGTAGTATGCTAGGAGTTGGGGCTTCTAGAATTACTGGCTAATCTAGTTCCATGCTCACTTCACCAACTGAAAATTTTAACTCCTACAGTGTCATTAAATACTGCAATTATTCAGGGATATTGCTTTTTCCCTCTTCCCATGTCCTGATTATTCCTGTAGGGTACCACTCTAAGGAAGACACAATCATGCAGATAATATAGTAAAGAACTATTTTTGTCAAGTCTAACTATGAGCTGAAAAAGTTAAATTGATCTCTATGTAAGGTGTGCACAACTGCATAGCTGACCACAACATTCAAATGAATGCTGGGAAGACTTAAGCCTTGCTGGATATATTAAAATAATTGCAGTTTTTACTTGTTCTATCCTTTCTTTGCAGGTGCTTGTTCTCAGTTCCTGTTCATGAAACTTTTATCTACTATTTTCTTTCTTTTTTATTTCCAGTAGATTTTTTTTTTGGCTTAGAATATCCAGCAGGCCTGTTAGTAATGTATTCTTACTTTGTTACATAATTTAATTTTAGGTAACCTCAGTCAATAGAATATATTGTAAATACAGTATCACCAAGTAAAATTCCAGGAGAAGCTAAATATTCTAAATTTATATCTTGTATATCTGTTTACTAATATAGCATTGACCAGGTTAAAAAAGAGGTTTGAGCAACTATTTAGATATTTTTTTTAATATTTTTATATCTTTCTGGAATTGTCACAGAATAAAGCTTTAATTATACCAACGGCCATATGGAAAGGTATCCACAAAGTGCACATAATAACATTCACATCAGAAAGACTTTGTGGTCAACTTTGGAGAGAACCTGAGAAGCATAGTATGCGTTCCATGTAATAGAGATATGAACATCTTCCAGGAAGATCTATGAAATGTTATTTGAGGAGGTATATAGAATAACATCAAGGAATGTATATGCGTATACATGTTTTGATATATCTTTGCTATGTCAGAAAAACTTATTATATATTTAATTCAGGCTATATATACCAGCTTGTTTAAAGTGAACTTTAAATAACTAAATAGTGAGAGCAGTCTCAATATTTATCAATGGGCAGAAGATAAAAGTATATTTCTAGATGTGCAGAATTACTATATGCCTTTAATTGCAGTAACCTATATATTGCCTGCAGCACAATGTTATAAAACATTTTCTCTATTAAGACTCTCCTTATTTAGATGGCTGTACCTTGTGTCAAATTAACACAAAACTAGCCACAACAACCACAGAAGTGGATAATTCCTTACAGCAAGTTTTATAAATTTTTTGTTTTCTTCAGTGCATATAAAATTCTGTTTACAAATTTAGTAAGCATAATATAATAGCATTATCCATAAACAATGTAGGCTCACTAAAATAGAACTGTGTTACACAGACTGCAAGATGGCTTGAGAGACAAAATCACTGGCTCATGAACCTGCAGCCCTGAATTTCATTCCTAGAATTCACATGATGAAAGAAGACAAAGATTTTGAGAGAGTTCTCCCTTGCCCTTCACAGCCACATAGCTTAAGCAAAATTGTGCATACACATAAACAGTATAAATAATGAATTAATGTAAATAAAGTATGCTACAACTAAAATACTAATAATGACAAATATAGTATGTCATGCTTGTTATTGCAGTACTCAGGAGCCTGAGACAATGTAGACTACATCGTCAGTTCAAAAATAACCTGTGATGTATAGCAAGATCTTGACTCAAGAAAAAGTGATAGGGATCACTGGGTACCACACATTGGTGCATTTTGATTTCAGGAGTCTAGGGCAGTAAGAGGCTGAGATTGAGGTCAATTTGTCCTACAGGGATAACTTAGCTTAAATGAACTATCACAGTGTTTATAATAGTGTACCTATTTACAGTGTTATTTTGGTTTTATAGCTGTTGTCTGATGCAAGTGTTGCTAATAGATTGGTATCTGAGGAAGCTATTTCAAATATCTCAAAAGTTAACATTTTTATATCCAGTCTATAGGACATAGGCACAACCTGTCATGTCCAGCATCTTTCAGTGTTGTGCAAAATCCAGGCCATCAGGGAAGAGTTCTTCAGACAAGTATCTACAGTCACATATTTATTGGACCCTGCCCTAAACAAACTGATTATACTGAGACCACAGAACCACTCAAAGACATGGACAGAATCAGCTATATTTGGAACAGAAGCTTATTGAAAAATAATAGTCCTGAATTACACACACAGCCAAAGTAGACTGGACCAAGAATAATACCGGAAACACAGGCAATGCTTGCACCAATTTAAAAAAAAAAACAACCAGAAAACACCAAGCAAGTCTTAACACCAAGCTGGCTAAGATCTAGTGCTATGACCCTAAGTGTGCCTGAGGTGGCACATTCTCTTTCATTGGCCAAAAAGAACATATGTTTGGGCTGTAGGAAACCTTTATTTCTAAATTTGTGTATTTCTGGTCCTTCATGGCACATTGGTACTATATTAAAAAGTAATGATAACTTAACATAAACACAAATACAAGTAATGTCTTCAAACTTTCAAGTCTTAAATTTTCACAATGTGAACCCCAAAATACTAACATTTAAGTGAAGAAAATGAAATTTCCTTCTACATGACTGACAGCTTGTAAGCAAGCACTAAATTTGTTACCAGACTTTACATTTGCTGCAATTCATGAACATTAATTTAGACATATATTATGGGAGAAAATAACTGAAATATAAATGATGAATTACTAGGTACCCACAAGTAATCTCAGCTCTTGGAATGTAGCAGGATTGCCCCATGTGTATGATAGCCTGCTCTATATTAATGAACTTCAGCAAAATTGCTCAGCACAACTAATTTAAATATATCCATTAATTTCATAACTAAAAATTTAAAACCAGCAAATATGTTACGCTAAGACATTTTTGACTTTTTAACTCAAAGAAAGATACTTATATACAGTCTCAATACCATCCATAAGAAAACTGTGTCTTACTGAAAGACAATATACATAAAACATATAGCCTTAAAATTTAAGAAGCAAAGCCATATAACAGCACAATTTACCTATTTAGCAAAAACAATAAATGAAATAAAAACTAATACAAAAGGTTTATTAGGCAAAGTGATTGCTCTATTTACACAAATCATACAAAATTTATACTGTCTCAAACAAGTATTTAAAATGGGAGCCACTCAGTGGTAGAGGAATTAAGATAAAACTGTCTAGGTTAATGGATAAATTAATATATGCAAATAATCATAATTCTAAAGGCAAATAAACTTTTTAAAAGAAAATTTGAAGAAAATGATGGTTTAAAATTACTTTTAATTTTTATGGGGCATAGAGGACAAAAATCTAACATAAATTACATAAACCTATATTAAATTTTTTTTTGATTTATTTATTTATTATGCATACAGTTTTACAGAAGAGGGCGCCAGACCTCATCATAGATGGTTGTGAGCCACCATGTGGTTTTGCTGGGAATTGAACTCAGGACCTCTGGAAGAACAGTCAGTGCTCTTAACCTCTGAGCCATCTCTCCAGCCCCATAAACCTATATTAAAAAACAAAACTATTCTTCAACTCTGAAAAAGAATCTCTATGCAATATGAAAAAGCCTAACATTTTCACATTTTATATGTTTATGTCAAAAGCAGGATGATGGCTTGTGTGGGAATTGAAGACAAAGTCATTTTCAGTTGATTATGGAATTAAAAGCCAACTATGCCTAGTAAAGGCCAGGTAACAAAGTATGAAAATCTGGTGCAAAATTTTTAGCTCATTTGTGTTAGTCTACTTTACCAAATTAGAACCAGCATTGGCATTAATTGTCATATATAAAAGAGTTCTTCTAAGTATGGAGGCTTACACTTTAATCTTAGTACTCAAATCAGCGCAATCAGACCTCTGAGCTTGAAGCCAGGCTGTTATACTCATCAGTGCCAGACCCACAAAAGTTACATATTGAGATATTTTTTAAAAGATTCATAAAACAAAGGCCAGTATGTATAAGTCATTCTTACCATCACTTGGTAGTCAGAGGCAAGAAGATCTGTCTTTGTGTTCAAAACCAGACTGGTGTAAATGTAAATTCCATGAAAATTTACTAAGGAGAAAAAATGTATCAAAAACCACAAATCAAATCAAAACAGTGTATTTTAAATTTCTTTATTATTAGTTAAATCTTAAAAAGTTTTATAAATTTCAGTGTCTCTAACCATCACTCCTCTTTTTAAAAATTTTGTTAAAGATTTTTTTGTTTTACCATACCAACCAGTTTTTCCCATTTTCCTTACTGCCACTCAATCTTACTTCATCCCAACCCCATTGCATTTGCTCCTCAGGGAGCAAGGCCTACCACATAGATTCAAAAAAAAAGGATGCCATATCAAGATAGGACAAGCTCATTTGCTACTGCATCAAGACTGAGCAAAATAGGCTTCCATTGACAATGGGCTCCAACAATTCAACTTATGCACTAAGAATATATCCTGGTACCACTCTTAGGGGAATCACAATCTATACAAGCCATTATAAAAATTGTAAGGATTCCTGGCATTCCACATAGCTGGCCCAACTCTGGCCCAGGTGGGATGCACCTTGTACTGGGGCATGCCCCTGGGTGTGGCTGTGTAAACCCTACAGCACTGATTACAGAAGCTCCTGCCTGGACCCATGATGCATACCTGTGCATGCCCATTCCCTTAAAAGTGGCTGCGAGCTTGTTTTCAGTCCTTTTTCTTCTGTGTCCCCTGACTTCTTTCTTGCTCTTCTGTTTCTGTACCCACCTGGGACTCTTCTCTTAAATAAACACCATGTGTGGCCTTGTTAGTGTGTGCTTGCTTTTATGAGAGAAACTAACATAAATGTCCCTTACTTTAAGAGTATATAATTCAGTCTCATTCACATTGCACTGCTGTCAGTCCAGAGTTCCTGAGCTTTCCCTAGCTAAGGTCACCTGTTTCTGTGAATTTCCCCGTTATGATCTTGACCATTCTTAATATTCTTAACACAATTTTGTGCCTCTTTAGAAACTGAACACCAGGAACTCAGCTTGATGCATAGCTGTATACCTCTGCATTTGCTTCCATCATTTACAGTTCCAGACTTATATGGTACTGATAAAGATACAAAAGTATTATTTTAAGAAAGTATTAGTAAATGCAATGTCTTTCATACATCTTTTCCCACAAATGGGTAAATCTTTCCAAGTATCAAACTTTGCAAATATTTATTTTATGGCCACCAGAAAAAGACTAGTTTTATTAAATCAGAATTGCTAAGAACATGCTGTTATGTTATATAAATAGAAAATGACAAATTCAAAAAACAATTTCTAGGTATATGTATTCAACCCACATCCTAAATGTACTTAACATATTAGTAATCTATCTGAGTGAGTATATTTGTGTCTGTGTATTTTAGTGTACTTGTATGAGGTGTGACGATTATGTGATGTGTTTCCATTTGTCTTTTGGTGTAAGTTTGTGTCCTTGTATGTATTTCTATTTGTGTTTGCCTCTCTTTGTGTTTGAATAGTGTGTCCATATTTTTCTGTTATGTGTATGTTTATGTGTATATTCTTTGTGTATTTGTATGAGAGAAATGTATGTGTGATGTGTATCTTTTTGATAATGTGAGTGCTCATACATGCTAGACTTCATAAAAAGTGGCCAAAGTTATGACCAAAGGACAAATTTCAGGATGTGGTTTTCTCTACCATGTGGTTCCATGAATAAGTTTTTAACACTTGTATAGCAATGTGCTTTGACCTGATGTGTCATTCAAGATCTTACAAGTACATCTGAACTACTTTCACCTAAAGTCAGTGTCAATGTAATGTTATATGTGATTTCTTTTTAAACATATAAGTACTAAGTCAGGTTTATTATTGACATCTTAGGTGTACCACATGAGCAGAGAAATTTAATGCTAAAAATCATTTTATCTAAAGCAAATATGGCTACAATTACCTAAATTCACTATACCTACTAATCTATGCAGCTGTTTATACTAGCTTACAGCTTCTCTAATTCTGGATATTAGATAGATGCTTTGGCACAGGATAGAATTGGCAACGTAAGATGTACAAATATTATAATATTATTCATTAATTACTGTAGGCAGGTAATAAAAAACCCTTAAACTTAAAAAAATAGTGAATAACTGTACTTGAAAATAATCAGTATATTGTGAAAATTCTAATGGAAAATTACATTTCTCATTCTGTATTTCTTTCTGAAGTTGTAAATTAAAAATACCAGGGAGTTTCAAGGACCATGTGGGAGCTTACAAGAGAGATTCTGCCTTTCACTGATATTTATAGGATGATGCCACACTGTTTCTTTTTTTTTTGAGTTTTCTTTCTTTTTTTATTTATTTATTATGCATACAGTTTTACAGAAGAGGGCACCAGACCTCATCATAGATGGTTGTGAGCCACCATGTGGTTTTGCTGGGAATTGAACTCAGGTCCTCTGGAAGAACAGTCAGTGCTCTTAACCTCTGAGCCATCTTTCCAGCCCTGCCACACTGTTTCTTTTACCTCAACATTTGTTCCATCCCATCAGTAGACAGCAGAACTTTCCTCAACTAATAGTTTCCCAGCTCAGTCATGTTCTTTGCTCAGCTGTCAGGTAGTACACTCAAAGTGCACTCTACAAACCTCTGGTGCCAGCTCCTCTCCAAACCAAGCCTGAAGCCAGCAAGAGGAAACACCTTGTAACACTTACAGGCAGGGTGACTCACAAGCCTAAATGGCTTGTAAAACCTGAGTAACAAGATGATGTCCCTTAAAGTTGCCTTGTTCTTAAAGATATGGTTCAATTGTTTCTGACCTGGTCTTTTCTCCCAGACAATAATCTTTTCTAGATAAGCAAGAATATGTGTTTCCATGGTTGTCCTTGACTCTAATATATGACTCTGCTATTTTTTGCACTCTATAAAGACTTTAATTTTCTCTGACCTTGTCTTCTATCCCAGACAAAGACCTTGTCTAGACCACCAGGAATATGCATTTAAAAAGCACTTGTATTTGGGTCTGGAGGTGACCTTGCAATCTTTTTGCACTCTATACACACTTCTTTATCTAGAACAAACTGTGACCAGCAAGCTTATACTGCCCACTACACTCTGTGAGGTGTGTTAATTCAGATACCTGTTTCTGTTTACTTTTCTGTTTACCATGGTTACTTTTATCTTTTATCTTTGTGTTTGGAATATTCTTTTGTAAATAGGCCTGTGGGATTTCTGGATATTATTTTTTAAATGTGCTCAAAATTTGAAAATACTTGCAGATAATCTAGTTAGACTCTATGAGGTAGCACGGGATGTAGAAGTGAGAAAAATCCTCTTTAGTTGGTTGGAATTTTATTTGTGAGCCATCATCTCAGTTTCAGTTTGTCTCCTTGTGCCAAGACATCTGATTTGTTTTGTTTAGAGGCTTTTATGTTATACATCTGGCTGTTCTTTTCCTAATTCATAAAACTGACAGTATGCTACAGCCTAATTACTCCTAACCAAAGGCTCCCTAGCTCTCTGACCTACAGCACAACCTGTGGTGAATGTTTTCACAGAGTGGGAGAGGACAGCCAGGTGGGGACTATAAGTGCCTAGTAGTTGGGCAATGAAGCAGGCCATAAACACTTCCTGGCACAGACATGGCACATTTGAGACTGAATATCCATGCAAGAAAATGTAGTAAGAAGATTTTGCAGCAGTGTGTAGGCAGGACTGGAGTGGGGCATTGCGAATCTCAGAGCTTTTGAAATTCTGGGCTCAAATGGGACCCAGGCTATTGGAGAATTGGCCATAAAACTAAGAGTAGTCTAATGGCCTACAGTCACTCTGGCAAGGAGGGGACAGGTCATAAATAAAGTCACATTGGTGACTTGGTGCACTTGATACGTGAAAGGGCAAAGCTACTCTTTAAGTCTGCAGAGCTGTATACTCAGGCAATTTGTTAAAACTTCTTTCCCCACCAGGGTGTTTAACTGACATTCTCAAAAATAACTGAAAAGTCAGTGATTATCTACAGTTCAGGCACCTTCTTTCCTGTGCTCTTGCTGCCACAAGTGCCTTTAACCATTTACATAGTAAACCTGCTCTAAAAAGCAGCCTTTATTTCCACAGGAAAAAAATTAATTTTGGTCATTTAGATATAATTGATTATGAATCTGTGTCATCATTTGGAGGAGTTCATTATTATTACTATTGGTAAGGAAAAAATACAAGCTACTGCTAGTTTCAAATGTTTTGTATTGGTAGAGTGCTGGTGCAAATTTAAAGAAAAAATTTTCTTTTTCAAAATCTTTTACATGTGAAAACAAATTTTTTAAAAACACTTTTATTTATTTATTTGCCTTGGTGTTTGCCAGGAACTGGAACTACAGACAGTTGTTAGCTGCCATGTGGGTGCTGGGAATTGAACCTGGGTCCTCTGGAAGAGCAGACAGTGCTCTCAACCACTGAGCCATCTCTCCATCCCCAAGAAAACAAAATTAAAGGTGGTTCTTAAACTTTGTTTCACTTCTATTTTTTTATTTTCTGGTAATTTCAAGACAGAGAATGTCATTGCACATCTAGAACATATTCTGTAGATGAGGCTGGGTTTAAACTCATAAAACTGAACTGTTTCTGCCTTCTGGGTGCTGCTAATAAAGGAATGCAGAAAAATCAAACAACTGAATGTTGGTATCACATCAAACAATCAAGATTAAAGATGGTTCTTTATTTTTAAAACTTTTATAAAAGCTCGTCATAGATGCACCCAACTCTGAGTTTCAATTAATTTCAGAGATAGTTGTTTTGACTTCCAAGAATAGCCAATTAGCAGAATTAAAGAAAGGAAGGAAATTTCATACTGAATTTGAAAAGTAAAGTATGTGTTTTGTCTATAGAACAATGCTTTTTTACTAGCAAAAAAAGCATGTGAATTTTACTTAGAGTCTGAAAAATTTTATGCAGTATTCTTTCTATTTCTAAGCAGTCTAGGTTAAGAAATCATTTTTGATCATTATCACAATGTGAAAGCAGAGGCATTTAGAGCCATTCTTACTCAAAGTCATACAGAAATATATAAAAATTTTAATGATGATAGAAATAAATTTGAGGGCATATTTGTTCTAAACTAAATAAGTTAAATGACTCACTGCATGCTTTGAATTCTTTATGATCTGTCAATGATGTTGTTCAACTTAAGATAACTGCTCTAATGTTAGAATTTTTAAAAATACAATGCTAGAGAATACAAATACAAAAATTTTTAATAGCACTGAAAACTCTGCTCAGAAATCAACAGTTATATAGAGCCCTATCAACCACCAAATAAAGCTGCCTTTGCCTAGCTCAGAGAAAGATCATTGATAGTCCATGTAAGCTCAGAAGGACTTCAACTCACCTTGACTTGAGGTTTGTCTCAGGGCTATGAAAACTTCATTATATTCTCTACCTAACTTAAAAATATTAGTTATGGGGCTGGAGAGATGGCTCAGCGGTTAAGAGCGCCGTCTGCTCTTCCAGAGGACCCCGGTTCGATTCCCAGCACCCACATGGCAGCTAACAACTGTCTGTAGTTCCAGTTCCAGGCAAACACCAAGGCAAATAAATAAATAAATAAAGTTTTTAAAAAAAAAAAAAAAA